>APFE030667083.1:159188-213152 GCA_000404065.3 Pinus taeda | reverse complement strand
TCTCTTCTATGGTGGTGACAACCACATCAAACTTTGAGGGTAGGACCCTCAATAGTTTCTCCACAATCCTCCTTTCTTCAAGAGTTTCTCCATGAGACCTTATCTGTGTGACCAGACCAATTGCTTGTGTGAAAAATGAGTCAATGTTGTCTGACTCCTTCATGCGCAGGTTCTCAAAATCTTTCCTCAGCAACTGTAGTTTTGTTGTCTTCACTCTCTCCATGCCTTGATAGGCTGTCTTAAGAGTTTGCCATGCTTCTATGGATGTCTTGGCTATTGCTATCCTTGGAAATACACTCTCATGCACTGCTTGATATAAGAATACAAGGGCTTTTGAATCCTTCTTCTTATTGCTCTTCAACAGCTCTTTTTCTGCCTGACTTAATCCATTAAACTCTTCTTCATTTGCTGACTCTTCAAATCCATATTCAACAAATTCCCATAAATCTTGTGAGGCAAATACAACCTTCATGGTTATGGCCCAATAGTCATAGTTTTTCCCGTTGAACTGTGGGCACTGGGTATTAAACATACCCATGCTGGTGCTGGCCATTCTTTCAATACTTGACTTGGATTCTTTCTTGGCTGAGTCTCCACTATGCTGGCAAAGTTGCTACCACAATAATCCCTTTCTTCAGCTTCTTTGACAGTTCAAAGAGCCTAGACTGGCTCTGATACCATGTTGGAATTTTCTGGTAAATTCCTTAACAAATAGACAACACAAAAAAATGCTCTATTTTTACTCTATTTCTGAAAATTTCGTTTTCTGGAAATGGTGTTGCAGCAACAGGATTCGGTGTTGCAGCAACGCTGATCGTGGTGTTGCAGCAACAGGAAATTTCTGATAATGTAAATTAAAATAAAAACTGAAAAACAGAGTAATACTCAGCAACACAGAAACTGGTGAAAGAGTAACTGAAATTTTAACTTATATTCAGTAAAACAACTGATATAATAAAACAATTGATATAGTAAAACAGCTTCCTTTATCTCACAAAATTGCAGATGTTTAAGCACTGCTGTGCGGTTACAAGACACTCTGTTTTTGTTCAGAACACTGCTGTAAACACTCTCTGTTCAAAACACTGCTGTAAACACTCTGTTTCTTCCTTGAAACATTTTACACTCCTGTCTGTAAATTTCCTTCATATATTCACGCTGCTGCGTACATAAAAAAAACTTCTGCACTGTTGTGCATTACAGAGAGAATTCTATCTCTGTTAAAAAAAAAACTTACGCACACTGCTGTGTTTTTACATTACAAATTCAACGGAACACAGAAAACAGAACTTAACATATTTTATGTGTCGTAAAAACAAAACTGCATATGTGAATTAAAAACAAATTAAAATCCTACCTACACAGCAATTAATTACCATCATTTCGTGGGAGTCCGCCATGCCGTAATAAATTGTTGTGTAATCGCTGATTTAGAAAAAGACGGGCTGCGGCTGTTTGCTGGCAAAATCATCAATGCAGAGGTATGGCAGTTACTTCAACAGTACAAGGGTATGGCAAAGGACAACCCTGCAGTTGAAAATAATATTTCAACATTTGGAATCTAGTATGGGTTGAAGTTGCACCTCTCCTTGGCCGCTGCTACTTGTAGGAACCGTTGCAATGGCCAACCAAGGTGTTATTTCAACCCCTACCAGACTCCAATAGGGTTGAGATCAAATCAATATGCAGCGACCTAGAGAGTTGAAGTGTGGAAAACTTACATGTGCATTCAATATAGATTTCGAATTCCTCGTTTTGTTACAGTCTTGAACTTCATTTCCTCGTCATATTTCAATTTTAATACACGACGGATTATAAATTCCTGGTTTTATTCATACTCATTTAACGTTCTATGCAAATTCCTGGTTTCAATTCATAGTCAGTGTGTTACAATCTCTAGATTCATCTCCTTCCCCGATCTAATCCCCAACCACGATATAGAGAAGCTGTTCTAATGCTCAGAAATTGAAATTGGACTTGACTCGCGGTGTTTTATTTACAATTTTTTTTTTTTTTTTTCTTAGGTTGGATTGAATGTGAACTTCCCCGCAACGGCTATGTGGCCAGACGAATATTACTTATTGCCATTGTAACGATTTCAGTGTTAGACCAAACCCTTATAATTATTTTCTTTTCCTTTTCTCTCCCTTCTTAGGATAGCTTCTCTCAAATCAATTGTTTGGTGGAGTCGAAGTGCAGTTTTGAGCACCTGTAGCACTGAGTTTTCTGGGCTAAAGCCCATAAAGGAATGTCACGAGAATCAAGCTTATTGATACGAGATAATAATTATATGCCGTGTACCCTTTACTTACAGTAGGATAACATTTACAAAATGCAAGTGGGTGCCCATGGTTACGCTTATCGGCGCTGCTATATGGGCTACAAGTAACAGTATTTATTTTCTGTTATTGGAATCTTGGGCTCGAGTGAGGTAGAGCCATACCCAGTGCTCTGATAATGGAAATTAAAGCAATAGTAGTAAACTCCCACACTTATCTATGGCCAAATGAATCAGAACTCGGCCTTACTATTTCTCCACTTCCAATACCAATACTGTCAACATGCATGCATTCGCTTGGAGAAGCAAAAGTTGACGTGTTCTGAATGATCTCTCCCAACCACAGCAGCGCTGGCCAACAACTGGATCTGCAAGCTAATAACTGTCTGAATTAGCACCTCTGGCCGGCTTCGCTGCTGCCTCTTATAGCTATGTTGCTATAGACAAATGAAGGGTCCGTTAAACCCTTACCACACTCCGATATTGTTCAGATTAGACTAAATTTGGCAAAATGGCAATAATAAAGGCAATAGACAATAAACTTTGATTCTTATTAAAAGAACCAGACTCTCATTCAACAAAATTATGGAGTGGGGCGACGTAGCTACCACAGTAAATGAATGAACGGTAGCCGAAAGGCTCGAGAACTCTTGGTCCATTGTTATACAAATACACACTCGGCATTAAGCCTAACCTTAACACTGAACTAAAACTTTGACTTGGACTTGTTAACCACTGTGTGGTTATAATCAGTAAACTGAGAAAATTTCCGTAGCAGCCAGAACAGTGACGAATGAAATAACTCACTATCACAGCCTACCCAGAGCCGAGAGGAGTTATGGAAAGAAACGTGGAAATTACAGACCAGCACGAAACAATTAAAAGTTGGAAGTTGAAACCCCTAAGCAAGGAGCGACATTAAATCACCAGCTAAGAACCCACCTAGGGAAAACAATTAGAGGTTTATTACCAAAGCTGGGGCTGCGTATAATCACCAGCCTGGGTATACTACCGGTTGTGTGGCTAAAGGTCGTTGTGATGTGCCAGCCCAAGTTGTGAGAAAATAAGGCTAAGCCAGACTAGAAAATAAAACGAGAGAACCCAGCCTGATTAAATGTTTTCTAATTTTTCTAATTTTTCTAACAATGGGTCAATTTCAATGGTTTCAATTAAGTGCCCATTCATCCTTTTTTAAGGAAGAAAATACAAATTGAAAATTTCCTTTTACATATTATTTTGTGCATATTATTTTCATTTAAATATGTATATATTTTTTTAGCTTTCTTGTTTTTACTGTTTTTTTGTTTTATTTCTATTTATTCTTATTTAGTATAGTTATTACTAATTTTTTATTTTTATTTATTTTTTATTTATTTTTATATATATTTTAATATCATTTAATTATTAACATTTATGATTAATTTATTATTATTATTAAGTGATTAATATTAATTATTTTATATTATTATATTATTATTTTTTATTTATTATTAAGGGGAGAGATATTACATATATATCATGTGTCTTCGTCTCATGTGATTTTAAAGCTTGCTCCATTGAATATTCTGCCAAGTTAAGTCTTGCTTCGTGTGCGAAAAGTGATCCAGTCAACTATTCTACTAAGAAGGTTCTAAACTCTTTGGATTCTAGAATGGTTGTTTCAATCATGCCATATTTCTTGACCGGGCTTCCAAAGACTTTTTCAACAATCTTTTGATCCCATAATTCGTTCACTAATGAGTTTGATCTAATTTATTAGTCCCACTACTCTAGTCATGAAATGGTCAGCATTCATTGTCTCAGTCACGTTTTTCAACAATCTTTTGATCCGATAATTGTTTCACTAATGAGTTTGATCTAATTTATTATTCCCACTACTCTAGTCATGAACTGGTCAACATTCATTGTCTCACTCACATTTAGGGTTTTGAACTCTGCTCTCAATATATGCAGTTTAACAATCTAAGCAGTGTCATTAGCTTGATACATAACTTTCAAAATATCCCAAGCTTCTTTTGTTGTTGATGCCCTGTAGAAAATAGAGTCATTGAATGAATTTTGTATCCAACATTTCGCTCTATGTTATTTCTTTCTTAATTCGGCAATGACATTCTTCTATTTATTATTCATGGCTGCTAATTGTTCTGGATCAACTCTACATAACTATCCCGATAGGTATCCCAACATTTTTATGCTTGCAAAAAAGTGTTTATTTTTAAAAACGAAAACTCCTAATTTTTACCAAGCAAAAACAAAGTTTGTGAAAAAGCGTTAAAAAAACCAATTTTTTTAATCCGGATGTGCATACCTTTTTACTATCTCCGTTTTTTAAAAAACTTTTGAATCAAACACCACCTCTTTTCTAAACAAACTTCATTTTTAATTAAAAAAACTCTCCCTCTTCTTTTACAGACCTTTTTTTTTAACTTCTAAACCAAAATCTCCACTTTTTATTTAATCGTTAAAAAAAATACAAGAAGCTCCCTCCCTCACTTTTAATAAGAAACCGATTTTTTTTAATCTTCCTCTTTTCAAATCAAACTCCCTTTTTTTTAAATGCGTCGCTTAAAAATTGCTTTCCAATACTTGAGAAATATAATTTGAATTTTTTAATTCATAAAATAAAATGAAAAATGAGCTTTTGTTCCACTTTCGTTCAACCTTCTTTTGACTTCATGGAACTTTTTTCATTTTATAAAAATAACTTCAAACAAAACGTGTAAAGACTTTGAACATGAGTATGAGGACTTTGAAAACAAAACTCATATTTCGTTCAGTGAACCAAGCAAAAAGACTTTTTGTACCTTAAAAAAACCGTTCATTTTTTTTTTAATTTTGCCTCGTGTTCTGCGTAGCTAACAACCGAGGTTGGGTGTGCAATTTTTTGGGTGCGTAATTTTTCTCACAAATTACACTCAAAGTATATGAGTCTAAATTCCCATAATTTTGTTAGTTCTCGACATTTTCGGTGTTTTTCATTTTCTTCGGTTGAAATTGTAATTTCAACTACAGTTTTTTCCATGCTCTACGATCATATTGCAAATCGCATTTCTTTATCCTTGCCTTAATTGTGTTTTCCTTGTTTTCTGCGATGCGATCTTATTGCAGATCACAAATCGCATGCATGCTTGGATCTTTCGTTCTGTTCACTTGATTTTTCCGATTGCGATGGTGCGATTGCAATGGTGTTTTCTGTTTTTGTGAAGATGTAAGAAGAGTGAAGAACACAACAGCGCCTATGAAAATATACACAGCAGTATAAATGAAATGTAATTGAAAAGTGAGGCACATCAAGGTGAGGCACAACGGTGCATATGAAGAAGTTCTGAATATGCAAAAAGGAGCACGCAGCAGCGTGAGAAAGATCTGTGTAATTTCCACACAGCAGTGAAAGTAAACTTTCTGTAGTTGAAGTCTGTTTTTACAGAGTAATGTAAAAGAGATCTTTACACACAGCAGTGTAAAATCTCAAGAGGAGACAGAGTAATTTCTTTTGTTGAAATGTTATTGGTGAATCCCTCTAAGTGAAAGAGGATGAATTTTGTATCAGTCTTTTATTAATAAATACAAAGTGTTTTTATGTGTGAGGAAAAACTGTCTGCTCATAAATTTTTAAAGCTTCCCTATTCCAAGACCCTGTGGAGAGAGAAACAAAGCATTATCTCTGTGTGTGTGAGTTTTTGTTGTTTTTGGGAAATATTCCCCAACAGTGGTATCAGAGCTAGTCCAGGCTCTTTGAAAGGTGTCAAAGAAGCTGAAGGAAGAATTTCTTGCTGGAAAAGCTCAGCAAAGTGAAGACTCAGTGAAAATGATACAGGTATTCCTCAAAGTTTTTTTTGTGTTGCTGCTAAAGAAACAGTCAATATTTTAAATACACAGTCAAATATTTAAAGCATAGTTAAAGAGTGTTAGAATGGCCAGCACCAGCACCAGCATGGGTATGTTTAATCCTCAGTTCAATGGGAAAAACTATGACTATTGGGCAATAACCATGAAATCCCTATTTGCCTGTCAAGACTTATGGAAACTTGTTGAAGATGGTTTTAAAGAACCAACAGATGAGAATGAGTTTAACAGATTAACTTAGGTAGAGAAAGACCTATTGAAGAGCAATAGGAAAAAGGACTCAAAAGCCCGTGTATTTTTCTATCAAGCAGTGGACCAGAGTGTGTTTCCAAGGATAGCAGCAGCTAAGACATCCAAAGAAGCATGGAAAACTCTCAAAACAGCCTATCAAGGCATGGAGAAAGTGAAAACAGCAAAACTACAGTTGCTGAGAAGAGATTTTGAGAATCTTTGCATGAAAGAGTCAAACAATATTGACTCATTCTTCACACATGTGATTGGTTTGGTCACACAAATGAGGACTCATGGAGAAGTTCTTGAAGAAAGGAGGATTGTGGAGAAACTATTGAGGGTCCTACCCTCAAAGTTTGATGTCATTGTCACCACCATAGAAGAGACAAAGGATCTCTCCAACTTTTCAGTTGATGAACTACATGCATCATTGATAACACATGAACAGAGGTTGAGTAGAAATGAAAACTCATCTCTAGAGAAAGCCTTCAAGACCCAGATGTCCTTTGGAAGAGGAAGAGGTCAAGGCAAAAGAAACAAAAGAGGAAGAGGCAGAAGCCAGAACAGAGGTGGAAGGAACAGTCCAGCAAATGCTCAAGGAAGAGGCAGCAATTCAGATCAGAACCAAGGCCAAGGCAACAGCCAACAAAATGGACATCATCATGCTCAAGGACAAAGGTATGAAAAATCCAATGTCCAATGTTATTATTGTAAAAAATATGGGCACTATGCCAATGAATGTAAGAAGAAGTAGCATGACATGTGTAATAGTTCTAGTGCAAATATCACTAGAGAAAATATCAGCCAAAATAATGTTTTATTAGCTTGTAACATGGCTGAAACAAATAGTGAAGATATATGGTTTCTAGATTCCGGTTGTAGCAACCATATGACAAGAAACATAGCCTTGTTTTCTGCTTTGGATCAAAGTGTGAAGTCACAAGTCACACTTGGGACTGATAGTAAAATTTCCGTTATGGGAAAAGGAGAAGTCAAGATATTTACAAAGAAAGGATAAAGGAAAACCATAGCAGATGTCTATTATGTTCCCGGAATGAAATGTAACCTCTTGAGTATTGGACAGCTTGTCCATAAGGGGTACAATGTTTTCTTTAAGAATGATGTATGCACCATCATGGATATAGCACCCAGCAAAAGATGTATTGTTGAAGTTAAGATGACGAGGAACAGGATGTTCCCTCTCAGAATAAGGGCAGATGTGAAAAACAAAGAAGTAATTGTAGCAATTACCCAAGAGGCTTTCCAAAGCGTGTCAAAGGATGAAAATTGGTTATGGCACTTGAGATTTGGACATCTCAACTTTGGAGGTCTTAATTTGTTGAGCAGAAAAGGGATGGTAAGAGGATTACAATTGATAGAGAAACCGGACAGCCTCTGTGAAGGTTGCATATTTGGAAAACAACACAGAGAAAATTTTCCATCAGGGAAAAGCATAAGGGAAAAAGCACCCTTAGAGATTGTCCACTCAGATGTATGTGGACCGATGCAAACTCCATGACTAGCAGGCAGCCAATATTTTTTAACATTCATAGATGATTTCACCCGAAAAACTTGGGTTTATTTTCTAAAGAACAAAAGTGAAGTGTTTGAAAAATTCTGAAATTTCAAAGCACTTGTGGAAAATCAAAGTGGGATGCATATCAAAGTTTTGAGAACTGACAGAACAGGTGAGTATATCTCCAAGGAATTTCTACGGTTTTGCAGAGAAAATGGAATACACAAGCAATTTACAGCAAGGTACACTCCGCAACAAAATGGAGTTGCTGAAAGGAAGAACAAGACCATCATGGATATGGAGAGGAGCATGTTGAAGGCAAAGCATTTGCCAAATGATTATTGGGCTGAAGATGTAAATTGTGCAGCGTATATTTTGAATAGGTTTCCCACAAAAGCAGTGATGAATAGAGTGTCAGAAGAAGCATGGAGTGGGAGAAAGCAAGGAGTCACCCACATGAAAGTCTTTGGATGTGTGGGTTATGCACACATTCTAGATCAGCTAAGGAGGAAGTTGGACAGCAAAGGGGAGAAATGTATCTTCATTGGATACAGTGAAGAATCCAAAGCTTACAAGTTGTATATCCCATCTACCAAGAAGTTTTTTGTGAGCAGAGATGTTCAGTTTATTGAGGAGGAAGCTTGGGATGGAAGCATAGAGAAAACAGTGAATGTTAAAAACTGTTTGTCTCATGATGAAGATGATGAGGAGAGGCTGAAATACATCCCCAAACAGCAGCGCCCACACAAGGACAGCAAGTAACACCATTTAAGGAAAAATGAAAAGTGCTTCTCCAAGCACACCACAAAGTGGAAATTCAAGTGCATCTTCAAGCACTTGCACACCAAATGAAAGAGGTAAGAAGTTCATAAACTTGAGTGACATTTATGATGAAGGAATGAATTCCTTATTTTCCTTGTATTGTCATGTTGATGATCCTATTCATTTCGAAGATGCAATTAAAGATAAGAAATGGATAGAAGCTATGGATGAAGAAATGAATGCCATAGAAAGAAGCAAGACATGGGATTTGGTTGAGATACTAAAAGTTAAAGAAGTCATTGGAGTTAAATGGGTCTATAAGACCAAGAGTAATGCTGAAGGAAAAATTGAAAGGCACAAAGCAAGGCTGGTTGTCAAAGGGTACAAGCAGCAGTATGGGAGAGACTATGAGGAAACTTTCGTACTGGTTGCAAGAATGGAAACCGTGAGCGCAGTGTTGTCCATAACAGCACAAAACAAGTGGAAAGTTTACCAAATGGACGTGAAGTCAGCATTCCTAAATGGAGTGTTAAAGGAGGAGGTCTATATTGAACAGCCTCTAGGTTATGAGAAGAAAGGCCAAGAACACAAAGTATGCAAATTGAAGAAAGCTCTTTATGGGCTGAAGCAAGCGCCAAGAGCGTGGTATAGTAGGATAGATTCCTATCTACTGGAAAATGGATTTGACAAATGTGAGGGAGAACCCACAGTCTACATCAAAGAAAAAGATGGTAAATTGCTAATTGTTGTGTTATATGTTGATGATGTTATTTTCACAGGCAATGATGCTTATCTTATTGAAAATTTCAAAACAGTCATGAAAGATGTATTTGAAATGACTGACATGGGTTTGCTGAGGTACTTCTTGGGAATAGAAGTAGATAAAAATGAAAATGAGATTTTTATCTCACAGGCAAAGTACGTAAATGAAGTGTTGGGAAGATTTAATATGCAAGACAGCAAAGCAGCAGTCACTCCCACAGTAATGGAATTAAAACTCAACAAAGATGACAGCAGCATGGATTTTGATCCTAGCTTATATAAGAGCATAGTTGACAGCCTTATGTATTTAACTGCAACTAGACCGGATATAATGTTTGTTGTTAGTTTAATTTCTAGATTCATGGAGAGGCCAAAAGAAGCACATTGGCAAGCAGCAAAAAGAATTATGAGGCATGTCAAAGGTACTAAAAGGTTTGGCATCTTATATACTGTTTCAGAAAGTTGAGATTTAGTTGGCTACACCGATAGTGATTGGGCTGGAAGTGTGTATGATCGGAAAAACACATCCGGTTATCTTTTTCACATGGGTTCAGGAGCCATTTTATGGGCTTCTAAGAAGTAGTCCATTGTAGCGTTGTCTACAACAGAGGCAAAATACGTGGCAGCTACAGTAGCAGCATGTCAAGGAGTTTGGATGAGAAGAATGTTAAGGAGCTTAGGCCAAGAGCAGGCAAAAGCAACAGTGATTTTTTGTGACAATAGCTCAGCGATTGCATTGTCCAAGAATTCTGTGTTTCACAAACGAACGAAACACATTGATACAAAGTTCTATTACATCAGAGAATTGGTGAACAATGGAGAAATCGTTTTACAACATTGCAGCACTCAGGAACAGGTCGCGGACATTCTGACCAAGCCATTGAATCATAAAAGCTTTGAGTTTTTAAGGAAGCGTTTGGGTATGGTTAATAACCCAGCAGTTGAAATTAAAGGGGAGTGTTGAAATTGTAATTTCAACTGCAGTTTTTTCCATGCGATGCGATCATATCGCAAATCGCACTTCTTTATCCTTGCCTTAATTGTGTTTTCCTTGTTTTCTGCGATGCGATCTTATCGCAGATTGCATATCGCATGCATGCTTGGATCCTTCGTTCTGTTCACTTGATTTCTCCGATTGCGATGGTGCGATGTGATGCGATCGCAAATCGCAAATCGCACCAATATAATTGTGTTCCATTTTTTCCTCCAGCAGATTGTGTTTTTGCGATGCGATGCAATTGAATTCAACTGGTTGAAGTACATGCCTGCAGCAAATAAATTTGACGTGAAATAAAAGTTTCTTTACCGCGAGTTTTGTCAGTAAAACAGTAAATGCAATTTACTATGGGTTGGTAAGTTTTGGTGAAGTTTTTAATTTTACCATTTTCTATGAGCGGGAGTATGGGCACAAGTAAAGGTTGTTAAAAGCATTTAATTTTATTGTTTTTTATTTTACGGCAGCATGGCAAGTGAAAACGGATGTAAGTTTTTTGTTGTCATATATATATGTAATGTTTTTTTGTGAAGATGTAAAAAGAGTGAAGAACGCAGCAACCCGTATCAAAATATACACAACAATGTAAATGAACTGTAATTGAAAAGTGAGGCACAACAGTGCATATGAAAAAGTTCTGAATATGCAAAAAGGAGCAATGAGAAAGATCTATGTAATTTCCACAGAGCAGTGAAAGTAAACTTTCTGTAGTTGAAGTCTGTTTTTACAGAGTAATGTAAAAGAGATCTTTACACACACCAGTGTAAAATATCAAGAGCAGACAGAGTAATTTCTTTTGTTCAAATGTTATTGGTGAATCCCTCTGAGTGAAAGAGGATGAATTTTGTATCAGTCTTTTATTAATAAATACAAAGTGTTTTTATGTGTGAGGAAAAACTTTGTCCACTCAGAAATTTTTAAAGCTTCCATGTTCCAAGATCCTGTGGAGAGAGAAACATAGCATTGTCTGTGTGTGTGAGTTTTTGTTGTTTTTGAGATTTTACCAGAAATATTCCCCAACATCTTCCGGTGTGAAACTGACCCACTTAGTTTATTTTACAGGTGTGAAAGTGACGCACTTACATTTAACTTTCTTCACAGATGCGAAATTCAAGCCTTTTTGAAAATTTCTCTCCGACCTGTCACAACCTTTGCTTCTTTTCTCTAAGCTCAAAGAAAATTGAATTTCTTCTCTCTCAAGTTACATGCACTTTACACTCTGATACCATCACAAAAAATGAAGAGAAATCATGGAGCAAAGTTTGCTCTTTCCAGTGTGCAAAATAGTTAAATAAATTATATAGAAAGCATCACCAATAGATAATTCTAGTAAAACCAGCTCAAACTGAAGTAAATATGAACTATGACACTTAAGAAATAAAGAATGAAGAGAAATCATGGAGGGACGCTGCCCAACCACCGATTCATAGTCACACTGGTATATCAAAGAGAAATAAGAATTTTGAATTCTAAACTTTGAAGAATCTGGACAATATCGAATCCATAAATTTTGGGAAAAGTAAGAGGGAACCTACCTTCACTACAGGTACAAAATTGTCAAGATAAAAATAAATCCCAAAAGAGGAGGTGTTGTTATGCCCTTTCGAATGGCCAACACTGAGAAAGATCAAGGAATGGATCCCGAAAATAACTCTGATTAACATTGTGAGATCACCAAGAGAGGTCAAGGACCCACTCGTTTGATTAACCATGGACGTCACTTTTATTATTGTTATTACCATGCCCTTGGAGAGGCAAAAGACACGGTCCATCCCTTCTAACCGAAATCTGGTGCTTCGTCGGGTGGCAGATGTAATACGAACCTGTACATAATGGCAATAACAAATTTGTAGGTTTGGAGATTAAATTACTCGGAGGTTTACTTTACTCGCAGGGTTTATTTCCAACAATTAATTCTCCTGATATTAGATGCAATGAATGAACCCACTGGAGCAGAAATGATGGGCGGGGTTTTTTAAGCGAGTGGGTTTTGAATGCCGCTATATGGTGAGCTGAATTTAGAGGGAATAACCAATCGCTTGTGTGTGTGACCAAGGAAATATCCTCTATGGATATTTTCCTTAGTTCGTGATAGCGATTTGCTACCTTTATCATTGACATATTGTAAGTAAAGTCTTACATGGATCTATGGTTGACTTGATATCCCCATCGATCTATGGTTGACTTGATATCCCCATCACTGAAATGATGGACTCAAAGCCTGCATTAAGTGTAAGACGCAGAGAGAGGCTAGATTGAGTTTGAAGAACTCACAATGCCATGGAGTTCACAGCCAATAGCTTAGCAGAATTAAGGTAGGCCAAATAGGACCCAGGACACCCACTCTTAAAATATTCAAAAATATCGAAATAAGTCTCATTTTGAGAATAATTTAAAAGATTCAATGTGGACCCAATGGGACCTTAGTCATAGGCGGAACACTCACACTTCAATTTTTACCAATGTGAAATGTAAATATTTGCAAATTGTTGGAATGGTGTTGGTTAAATGATTGAAATCATACAAGGCCTATATGCCTTTGCACAGACTATGTTTTTATGAAATTTGTGAATTTTAAGATAATGGATTAGATATAAATTATAAAATAGGTTATACTAATTAAGTTTTGATAAAATCAGACAAGAAATTATGTTATATTAATTATGTTTATGTTATATTAATTAAGTTTTGATAATATAATGTTTCGGGAGATTTTTTTTATATTATTTATATATTTTAATTTAAAAAATATGTATTTTTTTTTTAAAATTAGTAGTTTAAAGTTAAAAGAGGTAAATTATGTATAACCTTATAATTGAAGTTATTTGGGGCTCACTCTCATGTTTCTTATTCTTTAGGAATCAAAATTCCAAAATTAAATGTGAGAAATATAACATAGTATTTATTGTTAATAATATTGTTAGTGTAAATAAAAAATTCACGAAAAATAAAATTCATTTTAATTTCACTAAAAGATGAAGTGATTTTAATTTTGAGATCTATATTTATATATATGGATGTTATATGGTGTTACATCACCTATGTGTGGTACTAATTAAAAAAATGAAAAAAGAAATTAAAGATTTTTTTTTAATTAGTATAAAAATAATAAAAAAACATATGTTCATTTTTTTTATTAATTTTATAATATTAAAAAATATTAATATAAATTTATCTTATTCGAATATTATATTTATTTCATCCTCAAACATTATATCCCGGGACAACTATATTTATCTCATTCTCAAACATTATAATACGTGGAAAGTAATAAAAAATAATTTTTTTATTTTATTTATTTTTTTACATTTCATTAAAAAAACTAATATAGTGATCTCAGATATTTTAAGAGGTAATTGAAATTTACATTTAGCTTTTTTACTTTCTCATAATATTTAATAAATTTAGATATTTTAAGAGATAATTGAAGTTTGCATTTAGTTTTTTTAATTCCTCATAATATTTAATAAATTCACGAGTCAGAATGATTTATGCTATTTGTTGATATTTTCAAAAATAAGGTAATTTAGTTTTGTATATATATTCTATTTATTTCGATATTTAAATTTACATTTAGCTTTTTTACTTTCTCATAATATTTAAATTTTAAGAGATAATTGAAATTTGCATTTAGTTTTTTAAATTCCTCATAATATTTAATAAATTCACGAGTAAGAATGATCTATGCTATTTGTTGATACTTTCAAAAATAAGGTAATTTAGTTTTGTATATATATTCTATTAATTTCGATATTTAGAAATAAATTTTCGATATTTAGAAATAAATCCTATATTTACGAATAAAAATACACCAAATCTCTAAAAATGTTTAAAAAATTGCACATTGTCACTCCAACTACAGTTAGATCGATATTCCTTTGGCTTACATGGAGATTCCCTGAAAAAGGAAAAAGAAGGTTTATGTTCTGCTTTAGAAATGAAAGGTTATTTGAAAGAGTGTGCAAGTTAAATAAAATTTTAAATTTTTTTTAATGTATTATAAGTATCTGTAATTGAGATAATATGTATGATTTCTTTCTTCATTTACCGACGTAATAATAAGGACATAAGTTTTGTTGTTTATATTCTCGTAATAATAAAAACATAAGCTTTGTTGTTTATATTCTCCTAAATGGGCTAGCTCTTTATTTGATGTGGGCTTGACAAACACATTACCACGTGTGCCTGATCTTTTTCGACCTCACTGTAATTTTCTTTGCCAGTAAGCATTACACCAATTATAGGGATGAGACTGAATCTTTTATCAATAGTTCTGAACTGCTGCAATAATAACCAATAATGCTAACACTAACCAATAATGCTAACACCGCCAAACTTTAGAAAGCTAGAAGTTCGGAAAAGAAAAGAAAAAATTAAGGAAAAAGTGTATTAACCACACATATTCCATAGTTACCAAATTCCTCCTTACTGGCGAAAAAAATTCGTTAATTCGGGAGTTCGGTTCGGTACGGTGATAAATTCGGGAAATTCTAATTCGGTTCGTCTCCAATATTCAGTCTGCTTCGTCCCTTAATTTAATCTGTTTTGTTACATAATATCCACGACAACCTGCTGTTGGTAGTTGATTTGCCAGGAGTATCGGGTCATACTAAGAGGACTGTATAAAGTTTAAACTAAAAAGTATTTATTTTGTTTTTTTTATTTTTTTATTAAAAAAATAAAATTTAAGCTTAACTTAATAATTTAAGAATTCATTTTTCAACTGTTAAATAAGAATCACACTTGCATCTATTATCTATTCTAGAGATAAATTTTTAATTCTAATTTTGATTGGTTGATGCATTGGAACAACACAAGTTTGGAACCGCTAAGTTTTGGTGGAAATAAATCATTGAATTTAATCTTGAATTGTTGAATAAGAATCACTCTATAACAAGGTAAATTTTTAAACCCTTTACTTAATTGATGCATTAGAAGAATACAAGTTTGGACCTCCCCAACCTTGGTGGAGAATTAGAGAGTTTGTAATTCTTAAAAAGACTATTTTTATAGAAAAAAAAAAAACGGTAATTTCTATCTTAGCAAATTGGTAATTTTTATTGGAAAAAAACAAAAAAATACTATAATTTTTATAGAAAAAAAAAAAAGAAGTAATTTCTATATTAGAAAATTTTATAAAATGACAAATTGCAATTAAAAAAAAAGATAATCCCTACTTTACAAAAATTATAAAATAGCAAATTGGTTGCAAATCAATAACTCTTATATAAAAGATGAAAAACAGTAACTTCTATTTTGAAACAAAACTAACTTATACAACTTTTAAATTTTCATTAAAATTTTGAATATAATGATTGTTTATTTAAATTTAAAAAAAAAATAGAAAAAATTAAAAAATTAATATATTTAAGTAATTATAAGATGTATAGTGTCGAACTTTTTCGTATTAAATTTTATAGAGTCGAATTTATTCCGTACCGTATCGAATTCGAATCCGAATCCGAATTCGAATTGGGTAACAAAGTCGGTTAGATATTTAGAAAGCGAGCATAAACGTTATTCTGTGGAAAAGGACAAGAAGTTTCGAATAATTACGCAGCTGTGCAATCTCCGTGAGAGAATTAGCAAGCAAGCGGAGGTAGAGACAGAGCCCGCGTTTTGGTGAACCGTCCCGGGATTAACACTGTTCTCATGAAGGAAGATGTGACCGAGATTAACGTTGTTCTCACAAAGGTTGATGAGAATGGACAGGGTGGAGCCGTCAAGACCTGTCTGCAACACAACGTCATCTCTAATAACGCATGTGAAGCTCTGATAATGCATGTCAGGTTCTGATAACACATGTGCAGCTCTGATAACGCATGAGAGTGTATGGCGGATTTTCTCAGCCGTCGGTCAAGATCCGTCTGCAACTCTTGGCAGAGGAAATAAACAACTCTGACAAACAAAAACAGACAGACACGTCTGAGCAAAAGGACTTACGTGGAGCAGTAGTGATGTTTAAACTTAGCTCAACACCATGTCAAGTTAACGGAGTCTAATTTGTGATTCTTTGACCTAACAAAATCAAACAATCAAACATTAAGAACACCGTTAAAATTCATCTATTTCTAAAATTTCATTTCGCGGGTCAAAGGGAGTCCGATTTGTGGTTCTTGACCCAATACAATCAAGCACTAAATACAATAACAAAATTTCCATTTGTTAGGTTAAGGGAGTCTAATTTGTGATTCTTTGACCTTATATAATCAAACACTAAAAACAAATAAAAACTAAAAGCAAATAAAAAGAAATAACAGAAGTAGAAATTTATCAACTTCTAAAATCTCGCTTTAAGTTTATATATATATATATATATATATATTATATATATAATTAATTAATTAATAAAAAATATAAGATAGAATATATAAATGTGTATTTATAAATATAAGAAATTCAAGTGTTATTATAACATAAAAATAAAAGTTAAGAAATTAATTTATAAATACATAATGTATTTTTATATTATTATTGGGTATTTTCACTAAATCTATGTTATAGTAGTTTCTTTATTAAATTATTCAACAATGTTTCTAATTTTATTAAATATTGATAAAGGCTTCTTAATATTTTTTATTACTTAAACCAAAATTTTCAATACATTATTTTAATAAAAATAACATATATTTTTTATTAACTTATTTTATTTTTACAAAATACATTTTTATATTCTAATACCCATAAATCCATGATATATAAAATCTATTTATTACAATTAAATCAACAAATAAACATTTCATATATATATCATACTTCTTAATATAATTTTATATATCTAACTTAAAAAAAAACAAAACAAAACAAACAAAACAAACAACCAACCAACTATAAAATTATGGACATGGATTGTATCTAAAACTATTAAAACATAAATTTATTCTTTCTCCTACCACTATGGGTGATATGTGATATATCACCATTATAGTGGTGACATATAACTTATCACATGGTTGTTGCCATTGTTAAATGTTTAGTTTTCTAATTCACATCCACATTGTCAGGACCTGCGGTTCGTGCGACGGGCAGGGCGACTCCACCATGTGAAGTGCGTGCAAAACATGAAACGAAATGAACCTTGGGCGAGTTGAGGGGGACCCCCCATGAGTTGGGCGGGCCGACCATCCTTCGGGCGAGACAACACATTATGAATGAGTCGGTCGGGCGTTTGGTGTGGGTCGACCGGGTGACACAACCCGCCACTCGCTTGTATATATTGGAGGGTGTTTGGAGGCAAACAACCATCAAGAAATTGATGAACAAGTTCGAACAAGGAGTTCTGAAGTGCGTGGATGAGCCCGCACGGCGGGCGGAACTCGGATGAGAACTCGTTCAGAAAGGTCGTTCGGACAGTCGTTCGGGAAAATCGTTTGGACGATCGTTCGGGAAACTCGTTTGGACAGTCGTTCAGAAAACTCGTTCAGGCAGTCGTTCGGAAAAGTTGTTCAGGAAAGTCGTTCAGGAAAGTCGTTTAGGCAAGTCGTTTGGACAGTCGTTCGAGTAGGTCGTTCAGGCAGGTCGTTCGGACGGTCGTTTGGGAGGTCATTCAGGCAAGTCATTCGGGATGTCGTTCGGGCGACCCGGGCGAGGTCGTGTGGCGACCCGGGTGAGGTCATGTGGCGACCCGGGTGAGGTCGTTCGGGTGAACCGGGTGAAGTCGTGTGGCGACCCGAGTGAAGTCGTGCGGCGACTTGGGCGAAGTTGAACGAGTGAACGGTGGGCGTGCGGACGGGCGGCCGGGTGAGGGTGCACCGTGCACGACGAAACGATGAAGTGTTGAGATTGTGAACGAAGGTGTGTCTCGGGAAAAGGCGCCTATGTGTGGCGACTTGGAGGCGCGCCCGAGTTGGGCAAACGACACGACCGTGCGACTAGGTGAACGAAGTGTTGGTGAGTCATGTGGCGACCGTGTGGAGGTGCCGACGAGCTGGGAAACCGAGTTTGTCGATGTTGTATATTTGGCTAAGTGTAAATTTGGGGTTTCCCAAGATTTAACTTGTGCATTGTAAAAACGAAAGATTGTATAATATATTGTTGGGCAGACTCATATTGCAGGGAGTTGCCCCTCCCTTTATACTATGCATTTCTCTTATATAATGCTGTGGATAATGAATGTGTATGAGTGTTCATTGGTATAAAGGATAACATAATAATACTTGGTTGAGAATCACAAACTAAGTAGGAGAAAGTGAATTAGGCGTAGTCCATGTGCACGGGTATTGTTAAAAAGAAAGTGTTCGGTGGTGCCACACCTCGCCGGCACGGTTGAAAGACCACCGTAGGCTTGGGGGCGTGACACACATTATAGTGGTGTAACACCCCCTGTTACTTAGTTTTAATTTTCATATTTTAAAAACATGTTTAATTGGTAAGAAAATACCTCTTATGGAGGTTAACATGTTATTTTGTTAGTTAAGAACCTAATTGAGTTAGAAATCACATTTAATTCTTATTTAAAAGAAATGATTAAGAATTTACTAGAATATGTGCCATGTGAGGAAATCAAGGTTGAGGGGGACCACAAAAGTGCCTAACTCGACCACAAGAATGCCTAACTCGACCACAGGAGTGCCTAACTCCCAAAAAACAGTTGGAGGAAACACCTACCCCATACTCCAAGGGACATTCTTTAAGGAAAGGATCTAAGGAAGAGGAGGGGTGGATGTTTTTCATTTGCAGAAAGATAAGAATGGAGAATTGGGTTGAGGTTGTGTGCTGCCCAAGAGCTTAGTTCCTGATCTGGTAAAGACCAACGGAAAGCTCAACCTCTATAAGAATAATCAGGTTGAATCAAGGAAGACTTTGAGTGCCTAGAGTAAGCTTGAAATGAAGCTTTTGACTGTAACAAAGCTGGGAGAGCTTGGGGAAAGAATGGTGAACAAACCATTCTTGTTGGTAGGGAGGTGTGGCCGCAACTGAGAAATTTTCTTCAGTAAAATACAGATAAGTATTATCAGAACATATTACCATTTTGTTAGCTCGTAATTTTTAGAAGAATGAAATAAGAGAAAAGTAAAAATCACTATTGTAGAATGCATTGAAATGGAGTTTTGAAGAGTTAAGGGGTGAAGTAGTTTTTAGATTTACCAGTTTCTAGTATTGGAAGATAAGTGTCTAGGAACAGAGTATGAGAACTCCTTATAAATAAAATAGAACCTATCTTTCTAGTACTCATGGAGTGTTTATCATTTTATGTGTAAATCAATGGTTATGCAATAACATTTCTTTGTTTTGTTAATTTAATAATTGTATGACGAGATCAAATTTAGCTTTTTAAAGTTGTGAATAGTACTAAAAATAAGTAAACTAAACCCCCACAGTTCTTTTTAGTAATCATTGGAATTATGAAATGATTTAGATAAGAAATAATGAGTTTTAGAAAACACATTCTTCATATCAATAAATAAAGAGTTACTTGTACCAACACAAATAATATAGCAGTATGTTATGAGTGAAATAATGATTTATTACTGAAGGAAATATAACAGAACTATAGTAACTGTAAAATGCCAAGCAAAAGTGAAACACAGTAAGCATTGACTACTGAGGGTAGTGTTACTATGTTAGAAAACATGATAATACAACCTCGGTGGAATGTTACGATTCAATTAGAAATAGACATATTAAACCTTAAGATAAACTACAAAGAGAGGAACCTTACTACCAATGCTATTATACATTGAATAAACGGTTTATAAAATGAAAGCAGGGTAGCCATTGGGCCCGTTCCACTGAATTATAGATGTGCCGCTTAACTATTAAGAAATACAATGTCGAGGAAGTGATATTGAAATAAATTGTTCCATATCTCATTAGGAAAATAAAAAAGAATGCCTATAATTTTAAAAGGAAGTATAGATGAAACATAAATCCCTAGTGGACAAGGAGCCATAGCATAGGTCTACATTTTAAACTATTACCCAATTTAGGAAACCTATAAATCCGAAGATTAAAACATTTAAATTTGTCTTCTTCAATCCATCAAGGGTTGATCAATATAAACATAGTAATTGGAAAGGAAGAATATCATTATCAAACCTTGGAGTGTAATTATCCACCACCCAGGTCTCTGAGAAACTATAAATCAAAATAACCACTATCTTTGAGAAACCAAGAACTAGAAGCAACAGACATAATAGTAAAACAATACAGTGTCGAGATATATATGTATATATAGAATTAACCTAAGGGTCACCAAAACTAACAATCAAGTAGAAACAAAGAGTTTATACAATGACCCTGTATAGAGCGAAGTATTTGAATGGATAGGAGTAAACCCTTGAGGGTTTTAGACAACAAACTTATGAAACCTCCCATAAATAAAAAGAAGTTCAACCAACTTGTGTAGTGGGGCAAGAATGAAGGGTGATACCTTGAAGGTTGTCCTGCAGAGAGCCACATGGGAACCCAACTCCTCGCCTGCATCAAAACCATTCAGTCTTAGTTATGTTTATATATTTTTATAGCAGAGAAAATAAATAACAGTCTAAGCTAAGAATGCAACAGGAAGATTTTACTTGGGCTAGCTGCCTGCGATGTAGGGTCCTTGTGCTGAGTAGAAATACTCCAAGGAAATAACTTGGAACAAGATCAATGCCTGGATTTGGTCAACCATCCAAATGGTGGAAGAGGTAACTAGTTGATGGTGTGAGATGCCTCTAAGCAGAATAAAGAGAAGAAGTGGCGATCAACATTGTCTGTAGCAACAAAACTAGGCTATCAAGGATAAATGAAGCCGCACAACAAAGAGAATACCCTTCACTCATGAACCTATGAAATCTACGATGGTCGAAGTATTCCATTTTATTTGAGCATGGCCGTAACAATGGTTTGGTAAGAACTGCAACGAAAGGATGAGTGAAAATAACCTCTCTGTAGAAGCATTAGAACAAATGATAATAAACCTCGAATACCCAGTGGGTAGGTACACTTATCCAATGCAAATATATCTTATCCATTGAAAGCCTCTTTCCGAGATCAACAGTGGAGGGACTCCCATGTGGATTGCTAAAAGATCGTGGACAACTGGAGGATGGTATCTCAAGATCGAGAGTCATCCAAAACCATAGCGAGGGTTAGAGTCGTGGGTTAATAAAACTTTAATAAGTGTATTTAATACCCAAACCACCAAGTGGTATCCAAAATCCGAGAAACGATATGTGCATAAAGGTCATCAACACTATGTAAGACGTGAACTTAAGGTCAGGTATTCACGTACCTTTTAATAAATTATGACACATTATTCAATAAATAGTGTTACATAATAATAATAATAATAATAAAATTTACTGTGTTAAGTTGTGAGTAGATGTGTTACAAGTGGTATGAGAGCCCAGGTTTCAACTCTATGGTCTTAAGGAAAATACGTTAACAAAACATTTTTGTTTCACAAAGGTGAATAGATCATGTGTAGAGGAGCTTCATCTACACCATCACGAAGAGTGGCCACCGGAACAAAATTTACACCACATATGGGAACTAATCCGTAGGTATTGGTGCAGTTGGGAGAAGGCACCTACAGTAATATAGATGCAATGCTATTGGAAAAGGTGAAACAACTTCTACCTGAAATGGAAAATTTGAGGGAAGATAATGAGAGATTAAGACTCAAACAAGAAATAATATTGAAGAGTCTTTCTGACAAACAGAACCAAAGGAATCCAACTCCTAGTCAGGATGACGAAAATAGAAACGAAGAACACCAACAATGAGTAGAATATTTCCGGTTAGAGAATGAAGAACGGTTAGAAAATGTAACAGGTGCTAAAGGTAATACGATACAGAAGATTGAATTACTGGGAGAATTTAAAAATATCAAACTCCCGATGTATGACAGAGAAAAAGAAGAAATTGTTGAAGCCTAGCTAATTAACATGAACAAATATTTTCAGATCTATGAATATGAAGATAATCTAAATTCCAGACTCACAATTTTCCAGCTACAAGGAAAACCTACATTGTGGTGGGAGGAAGTTAAAATGGTATGGGGGGTGGATGAACAAGAAGTTATATGGGAGTAGTTTCAAAAGTATTTTAAGGAAAGATACCTTACTGAACAATTTTATGATGAGAAATCCAAAGAATTCCATGATCCTAGATTGGAGCAACAAACTATGGATGAGTTTGCGACCAAATTCACATCGTTACTAAGGTATGTACCTTATATATGTGAGAAAAAGCTAAAGTGCAACAATATGTTAGCAGTTTACCAATTTTTATGAAGGAGAGAATAGAGTTTGACAATCCAAAAACCATGGATAAAGCTATATGAAAGGCTATAATCTTCTATCAACAAATGAAGCAAAAAGGAGAAGGTAGCAAAGGATGGATGGCAAAAGGCAGACAGAAGAATGCATTCAATCCTAAAAATGAAAAATTTTGAAATCCTAGAAATATGTTTAGAAAACCTCAGAATGGAATGTCGGGGAAAAAACAAGCAAAACTAAGACAACTTGTTGAGAGTCAAGTTACAAAAGACTCCATCAAAACTGAGCGCAACCAAAAGCAGTTGTCGCTGCTGCAATGCCAGGGTTGTCGAAGAACCCTATTATTACAAAAATTTCCCCCATTGTACTAGAGCGGGACAAGGAAGCTTCTACAGTTGGAGATTTGGCCTGAAGCTTTCCTTGAATAAACATAACCATGGAGGACAACCAAGCTCAGTATCAACCTTCCATGCTAGAGCTTGAAGGCCATTCTAATTGACCCAAGAGCAAGTTTGAGCTATGTTAGCCCTAATATAGGTGAATTATGTCACTTAAACTCTGCCAAGTTTAAAACCCCTTAGTTGGTCCAACTAGCCACTGGGGCCAAGCATAGGGTTTCTGGTAAGGTAGAAAATTGTTTGCTAGAAATAGTTGGGCAGCCAGTAAGGGTAATTTAAATATGTTACCCTTAGGTTCCTATGATGTACTAATAGGAATGGAGTGGTTAGAAAAACACTAGTCAGTTGTTAACTGTAAGGGTAAGTCGATAAACTACCTCTCTGAGGAAGGGGTTAGACAAGAAATTCAGGAATTTAAAAATTGTTAAATTATGTCCTATTACTGCCAACCATTTAAGTAAATGTATTCGAAAGGGCTTTCAAGTTTATGATGTACAAGTTGGTTACACCAATTCCGAAGACAAAACAACCACCTTGAGAGACATGCCTGTTATTTAGGAATTTGTAGACATTTTTCCTGACGATATGCTAGGATTACCACCAAAAGGAGATATCGACTTTACCATAGAATTGATATCAGGGGTATCTAACGCTCCTTATCAAATGAGCATACATGAGTTAACTGAACTCAAGATGCAATTGCAGGAACCATTGGATAAAGGGTACAATCGCCCAACTGTGTCACCCTACGGGGCACTTGTGTTATTTGTAAGGAAAATGGACAACACCCTACGATTATGTTTTGATTATCGACAACTTAATAAGTTGACTATAAAAAATAAGTACCCACTGCCAAGAATAGATGATTTGTTTGAACAAGTGAAGGGAGCCACTATCTTCTCCAAAATAGACCTACGATCAGGTTATCATCAGATCAGAGTAAAAGACGATATCTGCAAGACATCATTTAGAACGCGTTATGGGCATTAGGAATTCACTATATTTCCTTTCGGACTCACCAATGCACCAACAACCTTTATGAGTCTGATGAATGGAATTTTTCATCCTTATTTGGGTAAATTTGTTTTAATATTCATTGAAGATATACTAATTTACTCTAAAAACTTGAAAAAACACCAAGAACACCTCCAAATAGTACTTCAAGTTCTATGGGAAAATCAATTGTACGCCAAATATAGTAAATGTGATTTTTATAAAAATCAGATTCAGTATTTAGGCCACATTATATCCTCAGAGGGTATAGCAGTAGGTCCGAAGAAGATCCGGACCATCATGAATTGGAAAGTTCCCAAAAATGTAACTGATATCAAATCTTTCATGGGCTTGGCCAGTTATTACCGACGTTTTATAAAGGGGTTTTCAAAAATTGCATACTCTATCACTTCTCTACAGAAAAAGGGAAGGGCCTCTGCTGAAACAACTATTAACCACGACCCTTGTATTAGGAATAGCGAACCGAGAGAAAGAATTCATGGTATGCACAAATGCTTGTTAAGAAGGGTTCGAGGTTGTTGATGCAGGAAGGGAGAGTGATAGCCTATGAATATCGAAAGCTTAAATATCACAAGCAAAGATATTTGGCTTACGACCTAGAATTAACTGTCGTGGTCCATGCCTTGAAAATGTGGCGGTGATACCTATTGGGGAAGAAATTCCTTCTAATGATAGATCACAGTAGTTTGCTTGTTTCTTCAAACAACCAAACTTAAATGCTTGACAAGCAAAATGGACAACCTTCCTAAGAGAATTTGATTTTGATATTAAGCACTTGCAGGGGAAGGAGAACCATCTGGTGCATGCCTTGAGCGAGAAAGTGCATCACATCTATGAGATCTCATTCAATAAGGTGGAAAGTAAGATTTTAAGTCAAATT
Source organism: Pinus taeda (assembly GCA_000404065.3). Lineage (NCBI taxonomy): Eukaryota > Viridiplantae > Streptophyta > Pinopsida > Pinales > Pinaceae > Pinus > Pinus taeda. The sequence goes on along the minus strand of APFE030667083.1, from coordinate 188,265 downwards.
AAGGAAACACTTATGAAGGATCTTGAATATGATTTTCTTTGGCAACAAGTTAAGAAAACAGTGGATTTGGGGAAACAAAGTGATTATGGTATAAACTGTGATGAAATGTTGAGGCATACATACTCTATCCCCCTCTTGTTTTGAACCTGGGACCTCTTAGGAGGAAACACATGCTCTTAAGCATTAGGCCCACTGAAGCTGTATTCACAAAGGAGAAAGATACCCAAAAAATATAATTCTATATAAGAGAAATTATATATTTAAATTGATTTTAATGTTTGAAAATTTTGATTCATAAAAGAGAGACACCTAAAGAATATAATTATATATAAGAGAAAATATATATTTAAATTGATTTTAATATTTTGAAAATTTTAATTCAATATTAATTTTAATTATTATATAAATTATATAATTAAAAATATATAATTAAAAAAATATATTTTATTTTTAATTTTTTTATTATATAATATTAGGGTTCCTTCTTGTAAATTTTGAGGAAACTTTTTTTTTACCGAAATTCCAAATTTTCAACATTCCTAGGTTCCAAAAACTGATACAACATAGATTTAAAATCCATGACACTTGGAAATATTTTTTTCCCATTATGGAAAAAACATTATATTCATCAAAATTCATCAAAATGTGAGAAATACGTATAGAAGGGATAGCAACATACAGATAAATATATACATATCATCAAATGTCATCTATGCTCTTCAAAAATAAAATCAATGACATGCTGGCATGACCCAACGTATAAAACACCATGGCCAGAAACTGTGCAAACATAGCAAATATAATTTTATCAATAACCTAAGCTTATACGGAGAATATATATGTACGATAGAGCAAAAACACAAAAAAGGAATATATAAAAACCATGACAAACATAATATATCGCGGACAAAACTCTGACACTCGGAAATTGTATATGAAATGATCTGATTGCCAACCGTGTTTACTCTTACTCTCGTTTCCAGCCAATCCCCTAAAGAATAGAATACCGACGGGAAATAAGTGTTTTAAGTAAACAGATGGTCTAAATTAGTAAATTCTGAAGAACTCTGTAGAACGTAAATTTCCAGTCCGTCAAGCCGCTATATTTGGACTTGACTTGTTATGCCGTCACAAGCATCCAATCCATTGTATGACTATTGAACAACTTTTAATACTTCGTTCGTGGCACCTGTCTATCCGCATTGAATGGTTCATCTCAGACACTCCGTGCACTCATTACACTCTTCCCCGCAGAGCCGTATAAACTAAGTGACAGAGAAGACGTCATTTCGTCCAGCGGTGAGCAGTGTGATCCAACCTATCAGCCCACTAAGGCACAGGAATATGTTGCTCTGCATTCTGTCAACATCACCAATGTTTCAATGGGCAATTTGGATGCTCCTTCCTCTCGCCCTTCATCGATACGAATTCTCCTCGTGGGCCTGTAGCGACTCTGATCCTTCTGCGCATTGAATGCATGAGCTTGCCCATCAACCTGATCCTTCTTCTTCTTATGAATAGAATACATGAGCTTTCCCATCGAAACAGTAATCTGCCACGGCAGGGTGATCCAGAGAACGGTTTTCCATGTGCATGCACTGAACACTGGCTCTCACCATTTCGGCCAACAGAAGGAAAAGACAGTTCTAATAAACGGGGAATTACCAACCAGTGCAAACAAGAACCGGAGAATTACGAGAGACTTAGAATCTCTCGTACACGCTGCAAAAGAATTAATAAGAATACTGGCAGCACGATCAAATGCTTAATAATAAAACAATAGTTTGATTGACAAGAAAGAACAATAGCTTTAATAATACAACGACGGAATTAATATTTGTCCAGTGGGAATTAATGAAGAGAGTGACTAAAAAATCGACATGCATTAAAAACACTTCGAGATGTATTACATCTCTGACACTATTAATTTCATTCATTTTCATGTGCTTCATTAATATCCATTCACTTTGACATACTTTAAAATTTTAAAACGACTTTGTATATCGAGAACATAAATTCACTTTGAAAATTGTGTTTTTTTTTTTACAGAATTTTGTGATTTAAAATAAGAAACGACGATAGATGTATTTAAATTGTTTTAGAGAAGAAATGGATTGAACATCATAAACAAAAATTTACACGGAAAATTTTGAAGATGAACAACTGTAATCTAAATTTCTTAAATTTTTTACTAAATTTTAATAAAATTGATGTCAAAATTTCCCCTATTTTCTAAAAAAAAATTGTTATCTCAATAAAATACCGTTTTTAAAACAAGTTGAAACTTTAGTTCACCTGCTCTACAATTTTAAAACAAGTTCAATCCTTATCTGTAGAATGAGGCCTTGACCATGTTAAATTAAGAAAACAAATATTATTTTATATAAAAGTGTTGGATTTGTTGGCCTGCTTAAGGTTATATTTTATTTTTAATTTTCACTTATATTTGAATTTTAATAAAAAAATTATCTCATTTTCATTGTTTATGGTTTTTTTTAATGTTGTTCTTATGTTTATGTGTAGAGCGATATTAATGTTCTGCTATTTAAATTGGAGTAGTCCGAAGGAACGAAAGCAACTAGGCGTCTTAAGTCGACTCCCGAAATGCCTGTAATTGTTACGAAATACTAGGCACTCGGGAGAACCACTGTTGCCAATAGTCACCTTCCCACGATCAAGCAGGTAATTTCCCACGCACGTCATCGACCTACAAGAAGACGAAGAGTGCGCTTGCAAACAGCAAGATCCAGAAATACAGATCTTACACAAAAACAACTAGATCTAGAAATCAAAATCAAGGCATAAATTACACGCACGCGGTTTAAGTTCCATTAAAACTTTAACTTCCACCGTTACTCACGATTGATCCAATTTTCGTTCATGGTTACTTGTTCTCAACTTATATTTTTGAGCTACAACTTGCCTTATCATTGTTTCCCTACCACTACTGTCAACGTGCATCCCTTGCCACCATAGAGCCGAAACAGTTCATCTATTGCCCGCTCCCGACCACTACAATCTGGAATCTAGCATGGGTTGAAGAAGCACCTCTCCCTGGCTTGGTTGCTGCTTCTTTTAAGATCCGTTGCAATGCCCAACTGAGGTGTTATTTCAACCCCTACCAGACTCCAGTAGGGCTGTGATCAAATCAATTTGCTGCAAACTGGAGAGTTGAAGGTTGGAAAACTTAGTGCATTCAATAGGGATTTCAAATTCTTGTTTTTCATTCATAACCATTTTGGTCCGATCTTTAACTTCTTTTCCTCGCCATATATAATCCCCAATGGATTTCAAATTCCTGGGTTTGTTTCATAGTCATTTTGTTAGTCTTTAAATTCTTCTCCAAATATCTGGTTTCGTTTCATAGTCACTGCGCTACAATATGTAAATTCATCTCCTTTCCAGATTTAATCCCCAACCCATTATAGAGAAAGTTGTGGATTTTGTGGGTATGGGGATTAAAATGCTCAGAAATTGAAATTGGACTTGCAGTGCTTTATTTACAGAGGAAAATTTTTCTCTGTTGGATCGAATGTGGACTCCACTGGAACGGCTGTGTGGGAAGAAGAATATTGCTAATTGCCATTGTAATGATTTGTGTTAGATCAATCCTTACAATTATTTTCTTCTCCCTTATTTTTAACTGTTATAACTTCAATCAAACCAATTGTTTGCTGGAGTTGAGGTGTAATGCTTAGGATCAGTAGCATTGACTTTTCTGAGCTAAAGTCCATACAGGAATGCCATGAGAATCAAGCATATTGATATGGGAATATAATAGTTATATTACTGATAACACTCCCTTAAAATGCAAGTGGATGCCCATGCTTTTGCCTATCGGGCTACTATATGGGCTACAAGTAACAGAATTTATTTTCTTTCATTGAGATTTTGGGCTGCATTTAGGTTGATCTTCTTGTTTCAGGTAGAGCAATACCAACTGAGCTGAGAATGGAAATTAAAGCAATAGTGGTAAACTCTCACTTATCTATAACCTAATGAATCACAAAGCAGCATTATTATTTCTCCACTGGCAATACCACTACTATCAACATGTATGCATTCCCTTCCAGAGGCAAAACCCGATTTGTTCTGAGGGATCGCTCCCAACCACAGCAACGCTGGCCAACCATTGCAAATTTGAAATCCGGTAACGGGCTGAAGTAGCACCTTTGGCTGGCTTGGCTGCTGCTGCTTATAGCTATGCTGCAATAGACAAATGAGGCGTTCTTAAACCTTTACCACACTTCTATATTATTCAGATTAGACTAAATTTGCTCAAGCTAGAGAGCTGGGTAGTTTCCGTGCTTTGTGTGCATGGAGTGTAGATTTCTTATCATGCTTGTGATTCATGGTCATATTGGTATATGAAAGACATGTCAGAATTTCCAAGCCTAAAGTTTGGAGAATTTGTAGATTACCAGATCCATGAATTCTAGGAAAGGTGAGAGGGGACCTGCCTTCCCTCCATGTTCAAAATGCCGGGATCAAAATAAATCCTTTTCCCAAAAGATTTTAGATATGCCCTTTCAATGAGGCTGGCCAACACAGGGGAGATCAAGGAATGGATCCCCAGAATTGAGCTCTCATTAACTTTATGAGATCACTTTGTATGCCGGGATCTGATTAACTTTGTGAGATCACTTTGTGCCGGAGGAATCACAACATATTTGGGATCTTAGTTATTCCTTTGGAAAATTTACTAATACTGGTAGGTTTTGGTGTATCTCCAAACCTTTACATGAGAGCTGGACATAACCTCGACCTAGGTTCCCGCCCAACCGTCCAAATTCAATTTCTCTAGCTAATTCTAGAAAGCTCTGGTAAAAATCACTGAAGTCCATAATTTTTATCCTGGTTTGAAAAGTTTACCAACACCTGCGGTCATCCTTTTACATCATTTTACATCACTTTCTCCGGCGAACAATATAAAATTATTATTAATTACTATTAAAATCTACATAACCATCATAATCATGCCCTTGGAGAGGGGAAAGACAGGATCAATTCCTGCCAACCATATTATGCTGCTTCAACGTGGGCAGATGTAATCCCCACCTATACATAAAGGCAATAACAATTTAGTAGCGAAGGGGCTTAAATTTCTAGGAAGTTTACCTTTCTTGCAGAATTTTATTTCCAAAAACAACCATATTATGCTGCTTCGACTTGGGCAGATGTAATCCCCACCTATACATAAAGGTAATAACAATATTGTAGTGATGGGGATTAAATTCCTCGGAAGTTTACCTTGCGGAATTTTATTTCCAAAAACAAAATCTTCTGATATTAGATGGAATGTTGAATCCGCCGAGGCACTAGTGATGAGCGCGATTTTTTATTAGCAGGTTTTGAGCCCTAGCCATGTGGCGAGAAGAATTTAGAACAGTGTTTCAGCAAAGCAATATCCTCTATCTTGCCTGGTTTGTGACGGGGATTTTCTACCTTTATCATTGTCAAATTGGAAGTACTGTCTTTGTATGCATCCATGGTTGAGTTTATATCTCAATCATTGAAAAGATGAACCTGGATTTCACCAAGCATGCATTGAGATTCTAATACACAAAGACAGGCTGGTTTCAGTTTGAAGACTCGTATTGTCATGGGTGTCTGGACCGTAAAACAGAATTAAGGTAGCCCCAGACACTAGGCCCTCTCTTAAACTTACCACAATGTGGAATATAAGGATGGCTTTGAGGGTAATGGAGTAGGGTTAAAGTGGGCCCAATGGGACTTCAGTTAGAACAACACTGACACCACTTCAAGCGTAAATGCATAGATGATTGAGATCCTTATCTTCAAGGCACAGAGGTTTTTGCATGGAATGTAGTTTTAGCAGTAGTCTATAACCCGACTTTTTGAAAGTTTTTCCCGGTCAAAATCCGGCAGCAATTTATTGGAATCCCAAGTTTGATAGCTAGTTTCTGCACAATCAATGGCTCGCAGGGGTTTTCCAGGGTGCTGAATCCAAATATGCAGTTAAAAAACCATTTTAACTGCTAAAAATCAAGATTTAACCTCATTTCTTCCGCCGGATTCCGTCCCCGGAATCTCCAAAAAATCGCATTATAGACAACTCAGTAGTTTTATCACATTTGTAAATTTTAAGATGACTCGTTGAACATTATGACTCATAAAGTATCGTAACATAATATTAATACTGTAATATAATATTAAATCAGTACTGTAATATAATATTAAATTGTGAGGGGGAGATTTTTAACATTGTTATTATATTTAATTACCACAATTATATTAATAAATGTGACTAATATAAATATATAATATTAATAAATGCGATTGATATAAATATATAGATCTATGTATATAAATTTGCTATTGTAATTAATATAACTCTATTAATATTATATAAATTTTATTATACAAACTTACATAAACTTTAATATTAAAACCCTACTATATAATATCTAATATAAATCCAAAAATTAAAACACATTATATAAACTTTTACATAGAAACTTAATCTTAATATAAATGTTATTAATATAAACCTTAATCTTAAAATTTATTATATAAAATCTAGTGATAATTAACTTAAAAGAATAATATTAAAACCCTAGGGATTAATACTATGAATCCAAGATATTACAAATCTCTAAATAATATTAAATCTTTTAGTTTATTAACTTTGAAATTATAATATATATATTTTTATAATATTGGATTTATATATTTTGGGTTTATAATAATATTATTCTTAAAATTTATTCCTAAAATTTATAATATTTATTCCTAAGATTATAATATTACATATTTATTTATTTATATAAATTATATTTATATATTAGATTAATTATTATTAATTATAATGATAATAATCATATTTTTATTTCGATTTTCTTTATTATATTTATTGTTATATATGTATTAATGGTAAACATAAATAAATTCTTTTCTTATATCATGAACGTTAATATATTCATATGGTTATATTAATATAAAACCTATAAATTAGGTAGACTGAATAATGAATTCAATAATGAGTAATAATTAAGTGAATAATGGATTCAGTCATGAGTAAAATGATTGGAAATTAGACAACGCCAAAATATTTGAATAGACCGAATAATGGACTCAATCATGAGAGTAAAATTATTGGGAATTGGACAACGCCAAAAGATTTCCGGAGGCTGCAATACAATGGAAACTATAACTATTACAAGAATTGATTTCAATAGCATTGATTTAATCTCCCGCTCATAAGATATTTTATTACAACGTTTTCATTTAAATTCTACCTTTATGAATTCTACAAATGGCTTACTGTTCCAGGATCATCTTTTGAGCTACTCAAAATGATTGGTAAGCGGAAATGAATTTTCATGTCATTGATAATGGGTTGCGCCATTCACTCATATAAATTTTAAAATAGGTTACATTTAAATAATAATAATTCCCCGGATGCGGGTGTATGTGAAGGATGAGCGGCGGGTGGCTCGTCACATGGGCAGCTGTCAGCCTGGACGAGCTACCATAAACCAACACGCCCAAGTATTAATTGCGCAGGAGGTTTCAGACAGAGCGAGGATCAGTTCGGCTCCAGAGCGATTTATGGCGACAGGGATCTCCTTGGGAAGTCAAATTGGGTTAAGGCACCATTCAATGCGCAACCTGGAACAAGGAATATGGCAAACCATAAGTGCGTTCACCATATTGCATTCCTACATTTCCCAAAGAGACATGAGCAAATTCTGAAGGCGACAGAGCATACTCTGGCAAGGTGCAGGCTTTCACCAAGGAGATTTGTCAAGAGAGGCAGTTGCAGAATGTCTGAGCGGCAAAGGATGAGCAGTCGAAGAGTTGGCTCGAGGGGCCATCCTGCTATACAGAGGCGCGACACTTCACCCTCTTCCTCTGTAGATATTCCTCCTGAACCAGGCAGCAGTCCGCGTCGAACAGTTGGCCAACGAATTGAAAGAGACAGGGGAGAACCCATGGAATGCGGTCACCGGGAACATCCAGCTGTTAGATACCGCATCCCTTGCACATTGGAGAATAATACGCTCATTGTTTCAATCATTGTTGAGCACTGTAGCGACCTCTGGAGGCCACAGGACAACCTGACAGTGCCAAGGGTGGATATGCAGGTCCCCAGGGTGGATTTGAGACAACCCATTCAAGCTGACGAGGCCGGAACCAGCGAGCTCGCCCAAGGAAGGATGCGCCCAGATGAGGAGGAAGATAAGAAGCTCAAGGGGTTAGCGACGGAAGACGAGCCTCACCTAACTGATGAGGAATAGCTCAGAAGCCTCTCCGTTCTCTCGGCCAGGAATGCTACTCTCGGTCCATCTCTTTCTGTTTTACTCTGAGTCTTTGTTTGTCAAGGCGTCAAGGTCCACCGCGAAGGTTTATGTGTCGTCAATGTCAGTCTACGTGTCGATTATGTCAAGTCATGGGTCCATCGTGCCAAGTTATATGTCCACTGTGTTGGCTCAAAAGCCTATTGTGTCGATTATATGCTGGTTATGTAGGTTGGAAGAAACTGGTTCCTTTTTGCCAGATGTTCTGGATGGATAGTCATGGGAAATTCTCTTCGGAGAAACAAGGCTTCGGCCTTCTTGTAAAATTGGATGTAAATTTTGGTTTTTTGTAATATAAATTAGCGCAGTCTTACGGAGAAAAAAAAAATAATAATAATTGATATTTTTAAATTAAAAACTATTAAAATAGTCAGAATATTCAAATATTCAGCAATCCTATATAGAGAAAGAGTGATATTTAAAGTAAATAATATTGTATTTATTCATACTCATGATCACCTTGTGCTCCAATGAGGATGATTATGTGGATGATTATGCAGTGGCTAAATTGATCTGTATTCCATTGGTAAAAGTTAAGAGTTACAATTTAACTGGAGATTGGAAGATTAATTCTTTATTTAGACATTTAGGCAGCCAAATATTTCTTTAGATTTGAAGGTAAAGTATGTATTAAATATGCATCATAATTTTCTAAAATATTAATTAAATTCAATACATTAAAAAATAATAGATCATTTCATATAATTTTTTTTAATATAATTATAATTTATTTTTTTAATATAAGTGTACTAATTTTTTTTTTTTTTAATTAGGATTTTTGCTCAATGTATGTGATCCAGGAGTATCCACCACACCTCAATTGAAATTCATTTTTAAGGACTCTGCACCGCAATAGAAATTGATTCTTAACAACTTCGAAAAGGAGCAGAGTCCTAGCTTAAGAAAAGGGACATGATTTTCTGGTTTTTTTAATGTAAATTTTCATTAATTTGAAGCCTCTAGAAGGCGTCTACTTGCAGAGAATGAAGTTTTCATTCTGTTAGGATTGTAGGATCTTTTGTTTTATAAAATTTCCCACAAGTATGTTAGAAGGTATTGGCCAAAACCATTGTAAAATTAGGTTGAGTGCTAGAGGCTGTCAAGCCCAAGAGATTATAGTATGTAATTAGGTCCAAATTTTGAATGTATATACAACTTGCGTGTGCACTTCCCGATTATCATTTTTTTTGTTTTGTGTGTTATTTTTTCCTGTCAGAATAATGTTTAATGCTCGTGTCGAAATGCATATTACGAGTGAGAGCCACAAGAGTTTTAAAGTATATAGAGGCCAACTCCACAACGTTAGAGCCAAGTCTAATGTTGGTCATAAAGAAGGAGTTAGGACCACAACATGGGCAAGGCCCAGTTGCTGAGTCAAGCCTTGCATTAATCTAGATCCACCGCAAAATAAAATGAAAGCCTGACCCTAACCAAGGAGAGGACTCCTGACATGTGGTATCAAGGCAAGCATGGGTTGGCATGAAGCTCGTTATTTGAACTTGGGGATGTATGAATTTATTTTTTGCACAATTAAGGCGAGAGAGGAGAAATTTGCAGGTCCATAACCCATAGGGTCCCAGATTGTAGCCACTAGGGGCTTAAATGAAACCCCCTGGAATTTGGTATTCATCAAAGTGGTATTAGAGCACAGGAAGCAGGAGAGGATTTCCTACAGGAGAATAGGAGAAGTTGTCAAGATGTGAGCAAAGGAGCAATTGCCAAGTGAGCAAGGGAAGATTGAAAGGTTCCAGAGGAAGTGAACCAAGATGCCAAAAGTCTAAGCCAGAGGAGGAGTCTCGATGAGGTTTTAGTGAAGGATGGGAAGTTGCAGCTCACTTAGAGATACAGTGAGAAAGAAGACCCAGGTGAAGATGGATGAGATGCAACAGTGAAGAATCATGAAAATTTTCAAGCGAGGGAGTTTGATACAGGAGCATCGATCCCACCCTAATAGAAATTGATTCTCAACAACTTCCAACAGCTTCCAAAAGTAGCAGCATGACATCCTAAGAAAAGGGGCATGATTTTAAGTTTTTTTTACATGTCAATTTTCATTAATTTTAAGCCTTCAGAAGGCATGTGTTGCCAGAGAATGAAGTTCTCATTTTGTTAGGATTTTAAAATCTTTTGTTTTATAAATTTTCCCACACGTATGTTAAATTAGGTCAAGTGCAAGAGGTGGTCAAGCCCAAGAGGTCGTAGTATGTAATCATGCCCAAATTTTGAATATATATACAGTTTGCGTGTGAACTTCTTGTTTATCATTTTTTCATTTTGTGTGTTCTAGTTTCTGCCAAAATAATGTTTAATGATTGTGTTCAAATTCATATTACGAGTGAGAGCCACAAGAGGTTTAAAGCATACATGAGCCATGTTCACAACATTAGATCCAAGTCCAATGTTGGTCAATAAGGAAGGAGTCGAGAGCATTGGATGGTCGTTTCACTATTCAAAGTGAAAGTGAGAAGAAGGGTTTGACTAGCTCGACATCCTATTCAAGCGGGGCCCAGTTGGCTGGTCAGACCACACGTTAATCCAGATCCGACACAGAATAAAATGAAATCTCGACCCCAACCAAAGCGAGGACTCTCGACCTGTGGTATTAAGGCAAGTGTGGGTTGGCATGAAACACAATATTTGAAGTTGGGGATGTACGAATTTAATTACTACATGGTTAAGGCAAGAAAGGATAAATTTGTGGGCCCATAATCACAAGATCTCAAATTGGAGCCACCAAGCGATGAAATGAAACCTCGTGGAATTCGATGTTCATCATTATACATTTGATTACAATTTCTTCTAAATAAACATTTAACCCTAAAATATTAACATACAAATATGTTTAAAATCAACCTTAATGTTTAAATTCATCATTATACTCTTTAAAATATACAAATTAAACTTAAAAAATAATATAATCCAAAACCTAAACATTGAGACCAGTATAAACATGATAATATGTTAAAATAAATGACATAGAAGAATTTTCCACAACAAGTATATGAAAACAACTTGTAATTTTTTTTAAACATTTAATTCTAAAATATTGATTTACAAATACATCTAGCTTCAGACCATAATGTTCAAATTCATTAATATAACTTTTTAAAATATACAAATTAAACGTACAGAAATAATATAATCCTAAACCTAAGCATTAAAGCTAGTGTAAATACGATACCATGTTAAAATTGATGACATTGAGACATTTGTTGCAACATCAAGCATATAAAGACAATAGATAAGGTATAACTTTCTCTTATTTCATTATTTACAATACATTTATCTTAAACTAAGATGGCTATACTTGAACTTCCAACAAAATATAAAACATATACACACAAATATCACATCCCTCACCTCACCTAACAAATCTACATTATTAAAATCAAGAATGAACAAAAACGTTAACGCACTAAGGGTGGCAGGGATTTTAATTAACTACGTCGGTGGTCACTGACGTGGGTTTACGAGGAAGGTTGGTTTGTCATCCTCGGCCATACTCACAGTCACTCTCATGTCTTCCTCTACTAATTTGAATATAGGTAAATGAATAGAAAACCGAAATTGAAACTTTAAATGGAAAGGCACCAATGACTGGAATTTGTGGGTGGAGGAAACAAAGGGTGGAAGCCTAGGGAAAGCGTACATCTATTATCAGCAGGAGTGGTTTTAATATTTTTTTAATGATATTTTGAAATTAGATACATGCTAATAATGCGTTTATACTTATACTGATATTTGATATTTAAACGTTTTTGAAATTGAAATGTTAAATTTTTTTATTTTGTAAAAAGAAAAATTATGCTTTTCTATTCTTTTAAATATTTAAATTTAAAACATATTTATAAAATTATAATAATGAATGGAGAAAATTGGAAAATCATGTTCATTAAATATTATTATAAGAATATATGGAAGTAGAAAAATCAATTTGTTAAAATAATAATATAGCAATATATTGGCATGAAAAAAAAGTTTAAAGTTAAATGATAAATATAAAATATTTTTTCCACTATAAATATAAAAATAAAATCTACTTGAAACAAATTTAATTTTAGTGGTAGTAAAGAAGTGGAGTGATCTTAGCTAGCCTTTAGGATGAGAAATATTTATGTATGTATTTTATGTGATGTTATATTACTTGTTTTTGGCATTAGTAAAATAAAATTAAGAAAATATATTATAATTAGAATAATTTTATTGATTGATATAAGCAGATAAACCACATTTTTTATTCATAAGAGTGTAGATTTACATATGAAATGTGGAAAATGACACCATGTGATCTTAAAATAGATTTAATGGAATGGGAAAGGAAAGAGGCAATGACTCCCTTCAGTTGTCTTTTCTTAGGAATGTTCCTACTATGAGAAGGCATGTCATCGTATACTGATGATAATATGAATTCTCTTTCAATAACTTATTTACAGAAAGATAGAGGAGAAGACTAGATATCAAAGATCGATAATGTTGTGAATATGTAATAAGTCTCCTAAGTGTTACAGTCAATGGTGTACAATTGGATATTAAGAATTTACATCATTTTATTTCTTCAGTAGGCTATCTACGTTGGCTGGATCTAAATAAAGCATTCAATACCTGCAATATGAACAAAAAACCAGAAAGATGCTCCCATTTTCAACCTCAAAAGCATGCATGCACATTAGAGACTATACGCACACAAACAAATAAATACCAATGAATGATACAAATGTAGTTTGTATATACCTCAAATGTTGCACTGCAAAGGTTCTCCTCCATGGATGGAATGACTGTCACTTGATTTTTGGGGTGCTTGTAGCTTCACAAACTCAAAGGGCTCAAGAAGAAACTACGAGTAGTATAAAATGACAAATTAGTTACCAGAAAAAACTAAAATTTGCATATAAACGACCATTTTTCAGTCGGTGACCAATAGTAGCTAATTTAGAGTATCTTATAACGTGACCAACTTTTACTCATTTTTAACTTAGTCATTAATTGGTTTCCCCAATTTTACTATCTTGTAGTATATTAGTGATAAATTTGGTCATAAATTTTTCATTGGTTTAGTCATTAATTGTCACAATTAATCACCAAATATACAACAAAATATATTACTATATGAATCTCGAGAAACCCAATTAATAACAAAATAAATATGAGCAAAATGTTGGTCGTATTATGAGACACTGTGAATTAGCTACTAATAGTCATATATATGCAAATTTTAGTCATCATTTAAAACCAATTAATGACCCAATAAATATGACTAAATTTTAGTCGTGTTATAAGATACTGTAAATTAGCTACTAATAGTCATATATATGCAAAATTTAGTCATCATTGTAATAAAAAAATTATCATTTGCATTAGTCATTTATATTTTTTTGGTATTTTCATATTTATTATCTAAACGAATGATTTAGTAGTTTCTGTTCATTTTATTTAATTTCATTCATAATCATTATAAATGACTAATTCAATCATATATTCATTTTATTCATATTCATCAATAATTAATATAAACTACTAATTTAGTAGTTTTGGATTGATTTTATATGTTTATTATTATAGTATGATTTTGCGACTGAGTTTAAAAAAAAATGTCATACAATTTGCATGTTTATTTAATACGATAACACAAAGATACATATATTAATTACAAGAATAAATAATATCAAGTGCAAATAAAAATAATTTCAACCATATAAATTTTATTATATAAAATATCAAGTGTTACAATATGTGTTCCAACTTAATATCGGTTGGACTACAATTTACACATGAAAGATTGTTTTATCATTTCAAAAGATTATCATTGTGTTGCCAAAGCATTGCAAGTGAATTCACCAACTCTGAAGGCTTGACCATCAATCTCTATGAATGTGTCTTACGCAAGATATTGGATGTAAGGGTATCATTAGACAAACTCTCTTCTCTCTCTCATTTTGCATTTGTCGCTCCAGTGTTATTGTTCTCCTCTTTCTTCAATTGGTGCTTCTTACCATCAATATTGAGTTCATCTCCTGAAAATGAAAGAATATACAATGCAGAGTATAAGACATGAAAGATGATGAATACTTGAATATAAAATAAAGTAGACTGTAAAATATTTATGAAACATATACATCAACATTCAACAGTGGCCACTATGCAGCTAGGTGACCTGTATAAAAAAACAAATAAAATGTCACCATAGAAAATAACGCCTTAGGAACTTAGCATTCAACCTTCAACAAAACCTTAGGCACAATCATACCAATTTAGTTACATGTTAAAAATATCACGCAATAGATAACTTGTGAAAACAAATGGAAAAAGAAATATCAGTGTCAAAAATATCCTTATTGCTTGTTCTAAAAGAGTCATGTTCCTTAAATTTGGATATTCTTTTGCCCACAATAAAGTTCATTGCTACTATGACCTATGTTTTTAGAATCATGAGATTGATCCAACATCATATTGGATTGTGGAGACAAAATGATTCAACTTTTCAAGATGAGTACCTCACTTGGTTGAATGAAGGTGCTAGTTGCAAGTAGTGACAAAACCTTAGGGAAGCAGAACACTAAGGCCTAAGAAGATATATCACCACTTTTCCACTGAAAGAAAAACTTTCAATCCCACAATGGCCTCTTGGAGTACATTTCGTTGGATGGATATCATACTTTGAGAGATGATTGTGTAATACAATGAGAAGTGTACATATATTTTCACAATGCCCCTCACAGTTAGACTCTATAGTTGTGTCCAATAATATTAATCATATAATACTATTTAATTATAAATTATGACTATCAGATAATTATTAGATTTAATAATTAGTCCGAAATTGTGTTTTTAGTATTTGTGTATACATGAAAATATTCAGAAAAAAAAGCTACTTTTATGACTAGTTAATTTCGAGTGAATCTAAATACACAAAAATTATGGTGCCTCACTATTTCTTTCGTGTTATCCGCTCATTGTACTAATTGCTCCCATGTCCTCTACTAATTTTAACGAATTCCTCTTTGATGATGTCCAATGTCAATGCAGTGGACATTTATGCTCGATGTTTCTCTGAGCCAAAGGGAAGCTCCACAAGTAGCAACCAAAACGTAGCCTCAAATATATTATTGGTTGCTAAAATGTATTAATTATATGATAATCCAAGAAACATTAGACATTAATCATCTTCCCTTTAATATTGATTAATAATTTCCTTGCATGATCATGTAATGATAAAGTGTCAAGTAGGGTCATTTAAAGTCATTCATCCATCGATATCACCTTTGAGAGTGTTTAGTATTTAATACTTCCTATTACACACAAAATAGATCACCAACTTCAAGGATAGAAATATAAACACAACAAAAATGAAATTAAAAGAAATGTTAGGAAGTCAAATACGACTAATCTTGAGTCAAGAAAATACCAAGACCTTCACATTAGCATTGCATTCTTAGGCACTAAAACAGAAAATCCTTCCATTGCGTCATTTTCACCTTTTCTTTAATTTATTTAATTGAGAACATAACTTTCAAAAAAAAAAATCATATCATTCAAAAAGGTCTCAAAATCATAACAAATTGTCGAGTGATTATTGTATCAATTAAACAGAAAGGCAATCGTTCGATATGCTTTTAACTTGCGGAATATATTGAAGAATATGAAGCTTTCTCATCCCTTGCTCCTAATCAAACTGTAATCTATGGGTTCCAATCAAGCAATCAATATCCCTCCAAGATAGTTAAGAGATCGCTTTGGAGAAGGACTTCTAGAAGCATTGGTATAGTAATAATGGAATTAACTAGGAGGAAATTGAAGCACTTTAGTGGGTGCTTCAAAATATTTGAACGCAACTAAAAATTATTTTATACTCCCTCCACACATTTTAAAACATAAACCATTCAGTTGCATCTCATTTATTTTCCACCTTGCTGTAATATGTAATTCTTTGAGCAAGAATAGAGAATTCCTAAATATTGTCATGAAAGAGGACATTTCATAATCCTAATAAGTTGGGCTCTAAAAAATAAACAATTTCATGTAGTCATTAAATTTTACATGGTGTATTTTAGTGATTACAATGACTACTTTATTCTTAATCTAAATACAACAAAAATAAATTCAACCCTAAGTAGTTGATATCTAACAAATCAGTAATTCCATGTAGTAAAGTAAACTTACATGGTAGATCCCCATTATTTGCAATGACAAATTTATTATTGATCTTACTGCAACATAGATAAATTCAAGAGTACATACATATTTCCATATTGAACACATTTTGAGATTTCATAGAAATATAATGATACAATTTACCTGTAGGATTTATCTCCATCCGACAAACCTCTTTTCGTAATAAAATTATAAATCCCACATCTGCATTCCTTGTCTCCGACATACCAATTATTTACAATGGAATACTTTATCGTTGATCCCTCAGTGCAATAGAGATCCACTATTGTGGCATGAAGATGATTGGTGTCATAAAATGGTGCAGTGCATCCTTCAATATATGTCATAGAACTCCTCTCACCTCACAAAAATCCTCTCATCTACAACAATAAGAGTTCTCTCAAATTGCCTGGTCTCCATATCATTCATCCTGAAATAGGTGGATATTTCCATGGGTGACAAATTGTACTTGGGGATTTAATAGAATGAAATATCACTAAAAAAAAATACAATGTAGCATAGTAGTTATCAACAAGAGGAACAACCTTGCCAAGCTACTTCCTAGCTACATAAAGGTACTCTTGAATTACCTCTTATAATGAATAAAAGATAACATCAACTACTTATAGAGTCTACCTATGCATGGTAGCAATGAAAACACTGTCAAAAAAAACATATACAACAATGTTGGTCAATCTCTTCTTCTAGTCAAGGGCATGCCCAAGTTTTGAAAAGTATCAAGCAGGTCAGGGTCCACCTCATCCAGGCTCCTTTTCTTCTCCTACTCTCTCTGTTTAGGTGCAAAATAATAGGAAAGGTCTTGGAAATTGATGGGTGGGTAAAATTCATCATACCATTTGGGTTCTTCCTTTTCTTAATCATTGTGTGTAAGCAATGAATCTAAATTGTAAAAGCCATTCAGGTTCATTCTTTTTAGCTGAAATTAACCTAAACCTTGGAGAGTTGTAACGTTTAATGGATTTAAGTATATTCTATTTAAAATATAGTAACATGGTTTAAAATTGCATGAGTTGATATCAGAATCTAAGGATGAAACATAAAATATTTTATGTTCATTATTACAAGAAATTTTAATTTCATGTAACCAAGTTTGAGTCTAGCATTTGCATCATACCAGAAAAATTGCTTGCATCAATCGAGCCCTTTCAATTTGGGCATGGTATATTCCATTACACAAACAGTCGAACACTAAAAAAAGGTGAAAAGAAAAAATATAATTCCATGCATTCTGACACTAGAAAAGTTAAGGAGGAGCGAACTGATCTGTACAATAAGGAGATGAAATATGCTTACTTGTCGATTGTCCTTTGATGAATTGTTGGCTACAATCAAGATATGCACTATCATAATCATTAAACCCTTTGTACAATAAGGACATGAAAAATGTTTACTTGTGCATTGACTTTTGATGAATTGTTGGCCGCAATCAAGATCTGTATTATCATAATCATTAAACCTTCAACTCTAGATAAAGTTTATGCTTTGATCATATAGACCCTCGAAATTGTTTACCCATAAGAACAAAAATCATCTTTAGTTAAAAACGAATAACTCTCCATAGTCCATATTCATACCCATGTAAAAATTACCAAAATCTCAATAAGGACATGCAACATTCTTACTTGTGCATTGACTTTTCATGAATTATTGGCCGCAATCAAGATCTGCATTATCATAATCATTAAACCCTCAACTCTGCATAAAATTTATTCTTTGATCATATAAACCCTCAAAATTGTTTACCCATAAGATAAAAATCATCTCTAGTAAAAAGGAAGAACTCTCTAGAGTCCAAATTCATACTCATGTAAAAATTACCAAAATTTTCAAGATTTGCATTATCATAATCATTAAACCCTCAAATCTAGATAAAATTTATGCTTTTATCATATAAACCCTCAAAATTGTTTACCCATATGAACAAAAATCATCTTTAATAAAAAGGAAGAACTCTCTAGAGTCCAAATTCATACCCATGTAAAAATTACCAAAATTTTCATGATTTGCATTATCATAATCATTAAACCCTCAACTTTAGATAAAATTTATGCTTTTATCATATAAACCCTTGAAATTGTTTAACCATAAGAATCAAAATCATCTTTAGTAAAAAGGAAAAACACTTTAGGGTCCAAATTCATACCCATGTAAAAATTACCAAAATATCCATGTCGAATGACCTTGCCCTTTCTCCATCTAATCATTGATGCTCTCCTCAGGTGTTTTCCATGAAAACTCCATTTGGGGTTGAATCCCATGAAATCCATAGATCACATTGATGGTATTCCTTCTTCTGGCATTTCCACGTAGATATAGATAACACAGAGAAAAAGGCAGTGATAGAATCTGATGTTGTAATCTATGAATATTTTATTTGAACCGAAAGCTAAACTGGAAATGAAAAAGAAAAGAAATATTTATAATGGAAAAATTAAAATAAATATTTATAATATAAAATGAAATATATAAATTGAAATTTGGATTAATGATTTATTTTTAATAATAATTTGTTATTTTTGCGGAAGACACTAAGTTAAAAAGAAGAAGAATAAGTTAGAAATGAATAATCTGTGAATATTTTATTTGAACACAACGCTAAATGGAAATGAAAAAGAAAAGAAATATTTATAATGGAAAAAAAAAATAAATATTTATAATATAAAATAAAATATATAAATTGAAATTGGGTTAAATGATTTTTTTCTAATAAGAATTTGTTATTTTTGCATAGAATGCTAAGTTAAAAAGAAGAAGAATAAGTACAAAATGATATTGGGATGAGTGTAAACATTTAAATAAGACCTCAATTAATAATAAAAAGTTAAATTAATAAAAATAATAAAATTCAATTTGTTATATTTTGATCTTGTTATAAACTTGTGAATAGGCTTTGTTATAATACCATGGCCCAATACCATGAATTATCAATATTACAAGTCCAAAAACCATAAGTTATTTCACAACCAAAATAGTTTATAGCAATATGACAAGATTCTTAACCATGGATATTCACCCCCACATTATGGTAGATATTATTAAATTGTAAAAAATAGCATTTGTTACAATGCCAATGGTAAATACCATGGATTATCAATACAACATACCCAAAAAACATAAATTATTTCACAATATAAATTTTTTATAACAATATGACAAGATTGTTAACCATTGATAATCACCCTCACTTTACCATGGATATTAACTTGTAAATAAGCTTTGTTACAATACCATGTGCCAATACCATGGCTTATCAATAACACATGCCAAATAACCAAAAAATATTTTATTTTAATTTAATTTGACGAAAAATTTTAATTGAATATAAAAGGGAAAATGTTACAATTTGAGATATATCTAAACACTCTATCCTCACGACTACTAAAAATATTCCCATAGAAATTAAATTAAGTTTTTAATAAAATTAAGCTAAGATGGATCTACGTCGGTTCTACTATATTATACATATATTATATATTATATATAATATATATATATAATATATATATATATATATATAAGTGTCCAAGGGTGAGAGCAATCAAATTAACTAATTATAATATATTAAATATAGTGCATGAATTTTTAAAGTTTTTCATCTTTTTATTTTCTTTGACATGATTGAATCCAAAAATATAGGTTTAATGTTTTATGACCAATGAAGTTTTTTTAATTTAGATAATTTCTTAAACACAATACAATGTGATCAAATTTAAGAGAGAGTTGGGGAGGGGGTGGAGAGAGGGAGGGAGATAGTGAAACATTTGGAGGAGAGAGAGAGAGAGAAAGAGAGAGTGATGGGGAGGAGAGAGAGTGTGGTGGGGGAGAGGGAGTGAGAGGAAGGAAGAGAGAGGAGAGAGAGAGAAATGGAGTTGGAGTGGGGGAGAGAGGGAGGAAATAAAAAAGACATAGAGAGATAGATGTGGAGAGAGAGAGGAGAGAGAAATGGAGTTGGAGTGGGGGAGGGAGGGAGAAAATAAAAAAGACATAGAGAGATAGATGTGGGGAGAGAGAGAGAGAGGAGTGAGAAGGGAGAGATGGAGAGATAGTGAGGGAGAGAGGAGAGGAGGGAAGAGAAAGAAGAGGAGAGGATAGAGATCGGGAGAGAAGGGGAAAGGAGAGAGATCAAGAAGGACAAAGAGGGGTGGAGATAGTGATAGAGTTGGAAGGAAGAGAGAGAGAGGGAGAGTGATTTGGGGGGAGAGATAGATGGAGGGGGGAGATAAGGGATAGAGAGGAAGGAAGATAGAGATGAAGAGAGAGAGATGGAATTGGAGGGGGTAGGAGAGGGAGGGAACAAAAAAACATAGAGGGAGAAAGGTGGAGAGAAAGAGTGAGGGAGAGAGGATAGAAGGATATAGATAGAGAGGGAGATAAGGGGGAGAGAGAGTTAGACAAAGAAGGGGAAGAGAGGGAGAGAGAGTGTGTATATGTTTGGGGGGTGAGATAGAGAGAGGGGATAACAAAGAGACACAAATACAAATATATATATCATATAGAATTATATATCTAACCTAGATCCATATTAACCCTATAACTATCATGTGTCGAGAGAGATGCAATCTCTTGAGGTGCAAACATTTCCTCAAGTTTTGCACTAGAAAAAAAGTTTGCACCTCGAGAGATTGGACCACTCTCGGTACTTAATAGATCCGGGGTGAAGATGGATCTAGGTCAGTTAATATGAAGTTATAGTAGTTTTTATTTGATATTATAGTCTTAAAACATAAAATTTCCCTTAAAATTAATTTCAAATTGGAACTAGATCCAATTAGATTCAACGAATAGATTTTTAAAGAAGACAAAATGTTTTTTTATTAAAAATATATATCTTTAAAATTACAAATTATTAGAGATAAATAATGAAAATTTGGCTCACCTATACACCATGTGAGGATGAAGAAGTCTTTGAGGAAGGATAACCTTTCAATCAATCTTGAACAACCTTTCAATCCCATATCACTTGTAAGTTTAGATTACTTGACACAATTAAGATGACTAACATAAATAACTGATTCATACTATTGTAGTACTTGTTAGGTAGTTGTATTTTTGTTCTTAGACTAAATTAGTCATTCATGTTAGTCATTTTAAGTTGTATTACTTAATAGCTAGTCACATATTTTAACCGTGACTAAATTAGTGATTTATGTTGGTAATTTTTAGTTTGGTCACTTAAGATTGCTTATTTTTTGTAGTATTTCACTTGAAAAAGCTGTGGTGACTAACTTTCTTAGTCACGTAGTCACTAATTGCTCATTTTCTACTAGTGAACATGATAAATTCCCCATTAAACTCTAGGCTTTACTCACTATTAAATATTGAAATATTGAAGATAGTTTGGTATCCATATACAAATGATCATAAAATTTAAAACAATTAAATTCTTAAATTTTATTAGGCTGATAGGTGTGCCGCTATTGGAATTTGGAACTTCAATCATTTTTCTAATTAATTATTTTGATCAAATGGCCTAGATTGACGGATGTTAGTATATTCTCATCGTTTCCACTAAATCAACGAATGAAATTTTAACTCATAACTTCCTTTCATATATAATTCATGTGTTTAAAGATTTGTTTAAAATTAATTTTTACTAAACTGTGATTATGAATTTACCACACCTGTTATTAATGACCACATATGACAATTAGTGATAAAAAATTGAAAACAAAATTTATAAAACATAAATTGAATTCTTCGAGCTATCGCTTTTCACATTCTAGCTCTATTAACCATTAGTATTCATGACCCTATCAAATCTTTGAAACATGGACCACTGACCTAAACAAAATTTATAGAACATAAATTGAATTCTTCCACATATATTTCTTCAGATTTTGAAACATATAGCTCCATTAACCATTTGTATTCATTGTCGCATCAAATTTTTGTAATGATCTTGATGGTTGGCCCACCTACTTGACCAGAAATGACATGCATAAAATGGAAGGTGAATGCATGTGCTTGTTTGTTTTTGTTCCCTAGTAATTAAAGAGACATCTAGGCTACCAATCACATGCTCAAATGCAAGCCTATAAACATGCACTCTTTTGTCTCCTAGTAATTAAAGTGCCATTGAGCTCATATGCTCCTAGAGATACAAACCTCAATCATAGGTATTTAGGTTTCTTATTTTATGTTGTAATATTCTATTGCATTATCTTATTTTGTGATTATTTATCATTTGTAGTTTTATAGAAGGCTTGTCAAGATTAATGTCAAATTATATAAAAGCATCACCTGATTGGATTTTGTTAATTTGTTGACAATCTCGTCCTTAGAAGACAACATACATCCATTGATGATAGACACAAATGCAATTCTACACACATGGACAAATAATTAGGGTTTTTTTTAGTTTGCACTTTTTGATATTTGCCAAGACCATGGAAAACATTTTATATCAAATTTTCCTTTCCTCACTCATGTGAAAAACGCCATGACAGGCAAGTGTTTTAGTTTTTAGTTTCAGGTTTTAAATTTAAAATTGTAAATGAAAAATTTAACAATGTTTAAGTAAAATTAATTATTTGAGCTTGGTGAAATTTAAAATTTGTAATCTAAATACATTGGATTGTTATAAAACATCAATCTATACATGGTAATTTCTAAATCTATAATCAATGGCTATGAGCAGTGATAACATAAAAGGTGTATGATGAGAACATTATCCTTTCTTACAAATAGGACAAAAATCGTTGAATGCTTGATCCTCTCTACTTTTCCAACAATTATTGGTTTTACTTGGATTTTGGTCTCCATAGGAATTTTATTTTTGCTGATGTAAAATCATTAAGTTGTATTCTAGTGAATGTTTTTATAGAGTCATTGAAATCCACAATAAATTGTTATATCATTAATTTGAAATCATTTAGAATTTATACAAACAAAGGTTACTTACCAAATCACAACTGACTCACTGGTAATTTTGCTAACTGTAAAAAATATAATTAAACTAATTGTAAACTAATAATGTATAATATCCTGAAGGATTACTTAACATTCCCCACTTAATCTGAAGGGACATCTAATATGCTGAATAACATTCTAAACTTTTCAAACTTTTCTCGTTCTAGTGCTTTGGTGAATATATCTACTATCTGTTCTGAAGTAGGATAAGGTGTGAGATGAATAACTTTGAAATCTACATAATGCCGAATCAAGTGATACTTCATGTTAATGTTATTGCTTTAATCATGAAACTTTGGATTATTGGCCAATTGAATTGCAGAAGAATTATAAAAAATAAAATAGTTGAATCTTTTCGCTTCTCTAGCAACTCCTCAAGTATCTTGCGAAACCGAAACCAAATGATTTCTTTTGTGGCTTGAGCTCCTGAAGCATATTCGACTTCAGTGGTAGAATCATGAGGTACATATTGTTTATTTGAGCTCCAACTAATGAATTTTGATCCAAGATTCATCAAATAACCAAAATTAGAGACTCCATTCTCTTTGTCGCCATCAAGTCAGAGTTTGAATATCCAGTGAGATGGAAATATCAAACTTTGGAGTATTTTATGCCAAATTTTTTAGTGTCCTTCAAGTATTTCAACACTCATTTTGTTGCATTCTAATGACCTTCACATGGCATATTCATGAACCTGGAAAGTATCCCTACAACAAAAGTAATATCAGGTCTAGGAATGCTTAAAAAAACTAAACTTCCAATAAGTTGCATGTATTTTGTTGGATCGTCAAATGTACTTCCTTCAGTGGAAATAAGTTTCAAATTCTTCTCAATAGAAGTACAAACAGGGTTACAATCCTGCATCGCAAATTGTTTAATAACTATCCAATGTACTTCTTGTGAGAAATAAAAATATGTTTGGGTTGTTGATCAACTTCAATTCCTAAATAATAATACAACAATCCGAAATCTGTCATGTCAAAAAATTTCTGTAGCTCCCTTTTAACAAATGCTATATAATAATCATTGTTCCATGTAATCATCAAATCATCAACATAGACAACTAGATATACAATAGATTTTCCAATCCTTTTGATAAAGTTTCATCATCTAGGTCAAAAATTTTGTAATTCAAATTAAGGAGGTGTTTAGTTAATTTTTCATACCAAGCATGGGATTCATGTTTCATACCATATAATTCCTTGACCAATTTGCATACCTTATTTTCTTTGCCTTTGATATCAAAACCCTTAGGCTCCAACATGTAAACATCCTCTCAAATATCCATTCAAAAATGTTGTTTTTACATCCATATGATGTATCTTCCATATTGTAACATACCTCCTTGTGAAGATTCATCCTAGGGTCCTTTAATTAAAACTATAATATATATATATAAATATATATATATATATATATAAATTATATATATATATATAATTTAAACACATAAAGAAGGGAAATAGATTATTTATAACTCAAGATTTATTTCATGACAATATACAAAAGATTTTTTTGATTTATTTTTTTACAACATATTAAACAAATAGGAGTTTCATTACAACAATTTACATAAGTAATCAATAAATGGAAAAATACCTATTCCTATAGCTTGGTTGAGATGCTCCTGACTCTGTTGGGATGATCTTCTCGACTACTCGACTGAATCTGCCTCCCAGCCAACTAGGAATGATTTCCTAGCCCAAGAAACCTCCACAATTTCCCTAGCCCTCTGAGCCCAAGTCCAACCAAATGTAGTGTGTCTAAGTTAAACAAACACTCCCAAGATCCATGTTTCTATTCCCTCATTTATCTCTCCTTTCTCTCCCTTCTCATTCTCCACATTCCTTCCCAGAACAAAATCCTCTAAACCAAATACAAGACCAAGGATTCCCCCTCTCCTTTCATCATCCTTCCCCTTTTATGTCTCTTCCTCCCATCCACCTCAACCACCTATCATTAATGTTAGGACTACCCCCTCATTTTTTCATTTAGTATCCTTGACTTTTGTTACCATATCTTCTCCCAAGTAGATTTGAAAGACACATTGGGATATGGATATTTGATTTGGAATTTAATTGGAGAAGACCATGTCTTCTTAAAGCTAGACTTGAAAAGACACCTTGGGATATGGATATTTAATTTGGAATAAATTGGAGGAGACCATATACTATCCAAGATTAAATTTGAGAAGACAAGTTGGGAATTTAATAATAAAAATAATAAAATTTATATCAGTAAAATAAAATTATAGTTCACAAATGTAGGTATATACCAATATTTATTGATAATTGTAAGTCAATATTTTCAGGTTAATTATACACTCATAAAAATTAGCATGATAAGATTAAGTAGGGCATTACACTCCTGAGCTTACTCGGAAAACCTTCCACTAGGCTCCATAAGTTTTAATTTTTTTACTTTCTTTATGGTGAAGATTCACCCTTACCATAGGTGTTATGTTCCTTTTTATGTCATGACCATCTATTAGTTTTACAACTATACTTATCTGTAATGTTCCTTAATAATAAATAATAAATAATAATAATAATAATAATAAAATAATAAATAGTAAATAATATAATATAATATTAAAATACAAGAAAATAAATAATAAACAATACATAAAAATTAGTAATAGTAAATATATTATAAATAATAATAAAATAATAAATAACAATACTAAAGCTCTAAATAAATATAAAAAAAGAATAAAACAAAAAAGCAATAAAGTTGCATGTTGACACATGGAGTGTGTTATTATTATTATATGGTATCCGATGAATCATGATAAGGATGCTTATAGAATATTATTCTATATTTGATAAGTATTGAGATCTTTCTCATATTGACGATGTTTCATGATATGATGGTATGAGGGTGATCATGCCCATGTGGTTCATATTTATATAGTTGTTACAATAGTGATGATGTATACTTATTATGATTATGATATGCATAGGCACTATGATGTTCTGTCGAGGTATATTGACATATTCATTTACTACGTGATGATTGGTATTTAATGTTGAATACTCATGATGGATATGATATGCATAACATGACATAAGAATTATGATGCTATAATATGAGGTTTATTGACATGTGGTTCATTTATTATGTGAAGTCATGATATATCTTTGATGCAAATATGTGATAGTCACATACAAATTTATCACGTGCATGAGCATGCCGTTCGTTATTTTGCGATTAACAATGATGAATGTTCTCAGGATGACATGCAAGACTTGGCATGTGGATTATTTTCTATAATACTATGATGGTATAGCTAATGCATTGGTTTCCTGTTGAGATGTGGTGACTGATAGGAACTCCACAAACGAGCTAGTTTATTTGTTGATCTCGTGCGAGCCCATATGCATGAGGGAGAATAAGTAACACCATATGGGCTGGGGACAAACTCAATAAACACTACATATGCCAGTGGTTCCTTTGTCTTGTGTATCTCTTGATGGATAGCTCTTGAAGGTCTATGGGATAATCTTGAGGAGGCCAAGTGCCTAATGTTCTAGTCTAGGTGCCTTTTATTGATTGGCATGCTAGAGTATGGTGGGGGTGTAAGAACTTTGATGCCTGGGGTTGTGCACCTTAGTAGTTATGGAGAGAGTGGGCCAGCCTTGCGAGATGCCCGGAGTGATTGAGTACCATACCGGATGCCTACCTTGGAGTAGATGAGGTCTGAGTTAGGCACGAGCCTTGGACTAGGATACAGACTAGGGAGGCTTATGCCTGGTGCCGAAAGTGGGAAAAGGGACAGAGATTCCTTGGGATTTCAAGGGTGTTGTGAAACTTTCGATGCCTACTAGTTATACTAGTTCAACAGAGGGTGTCGGGCGAACATGAAGTAATAAATAATAAAAATAATAAATAATAACAATAATAAAAATATGTCAACTTAACTTCAGGACAAAGTTCCTTAAAGCGGGAGAGTATGTAATGTCCCTCCCTTAATAATAATAATAAATAATATAATAATAATAATAAAATAATATTAAAAAATAAAAAAATATAAAATAAATAATGCATGAAAAAAAATAAAAAATAAAAATAGTAATAAATAATAAATAACCATATTAAAGCTCTAAATAAAAATAAATAGAAATAAAACAAGAAAGCGAAAAAAAGGTTGCATGTAGACACATGGAGTGTGTGCATGTGGTTGCCCTTCCAATGTTTGCTCTATTTATTAGATGGTGAGGAGGATGGGAGGCATTCAATCATTCCAAGATTCTATCATTCATTTTCTTGGGAGAATAGTGTTCTAAGACAGAGGAGTCACTAGCAGTAGTACGCTGATTGAGGGCTCCAGGGTGGCCAGTTGTAGCAAGTCCTTGTGAAATTGAGCTTATGGTTGGGTGGAGAGTCGTCCCCAAAGCCTTGTTGCAATAAACAGACTTCAACCACAAGTAAGTGATACTCATAGTTTGAACTTTATGTTAATTAGTGGATTAATTACATGTTTATTTTGGCCTATTACATAATATTATAATAATAATAATATAATATAATATTAAAATACAAGAAAATAAATAATAAACAATAAATAAAAAATACTAATCGTAAATAAATAATAAATAATAATAAAATAATAAATAACAATGTTAAAGCTCTAAATAAATAGAAATAGAAATAAAACAAGAAAGCAGTAAAAATCAGTAAAGCTATCAAAAAGTAAAAACAAAAGAATAAAACAAGAAAGCGATAAAGTTGCATGTTGACACATGGAGTGTGTGCATGTGGTTCCCCTTCCAAGGTTTGCTTTATTTAATAGATAGTGAGGAAGATGAGAGTCATTCCATCATTCCATGATTCCACCATCCATTCTCTTGGGAGAATAGTGTGTAAGACAAAGGATTTCCTAGTAGTAATATGTTGATTGAGGGCCCGGGGGTGTCTAGTTGTAGCAAGATTTTGTGCAACTGAGCCTACGATTGAGTGGTGAGTCGTTCCCAAAACCTTGTTGCAGTTAGCAGACTTCAACTGAAATCAAAGGTAAGTGTCTCTACTCATAATTGCATGTTGATTATAAATTACTTGATTAATCTAATTCATTACATGTTTATTTTGGGCTGTTACATATGGTATCAGAGCCAAGTTCAACTCTTAGGGCCTATGGGCATTTTAACGTAGAAAAAAAAATGATCTAATGTCTAAATTTATATTTTGTGGTCAATCCAACTCTTGAAACCTATAAGCCCTTGTATAATTATATGTTATTTATATTTGTATTTAAGTTGAAAATTACTTTAAGTTTATTATATTTGAATATATTTGCTTGTGAATTCGGCACTATTTTGTCCATTTCATCAATAACAAACTATATCAATAACAAACTATATAAAACTCTTCGTGGTCTATCTCTTTCTCCACTTGTCAATTCTGCTTAAATTTCCAGTTGGGTGATCAATCTCAATCTTAGCATCAATCTCACATCTTTCTTCTTCTTCGTATTGGACTTTATGTTTGTGATATTCTTTGATATGGGCATATTCTCCCAGTAGAGTAACCCTAATTCAGCCAAAATATTTCTTAATTAAATTAATAGACTTGTTTACCCTGTATCTATCAACTAAACCCTCTAGTTCATGCATTTCATTAGTTAGTTTAACCACATGTTCTGCTCTGCGCTACTCTGTTCTCCTATACTTAATAGGAAT
>APFE030667083.1:134304-151834 GCA_000404065.3 Pinus taeda | reverse complement strand
ATCATATATATTCTTCGTAATCGTATGTATGCTAAACTTAACCTTGGTTACTTATCCTTGAACCACTTCTTTCTTTTATTCTTCTATGCAACCACCCAGTCGGTTGTCCTTCTAGACATCTACCCAATGTCTTCATGAATACCTACACATAATGTGTATTATATACATTGATATACATACCATATTTTAAACATGTAACATATGTAGTCATACAAGTATCGTATGTACTATTGTACATAGTATCATCTGTGCTACAACCCATCATACCATTCCCATGTTATCACCTGCATGACAAAACTTTATCCACATTTATTTCCTACCATGTTAGTATCATACCAAACATTATTTTATCTTTTTCTAGCAATTTAAACAATTGTGCTCAGTTGACAAGAAATTTGTATGAGCATGGTTCATTTCTGTAATCAAGGAAAGTTTTTTCAAGTATAAATCATTTTATGATTTCATGTGGATGTAACACAATATCAGTGATATAGTATATATTCATGCATATTTGCATCTTAGGAAGACTATTAACTCATAGTTTAATACTACTTCCTTCTTCAATCATTTATCTCAGGTGATTTATTATTGCCCTTTTTATGTTTCAACAACTTATCCACTCTGCACTATTCTTTACCAATGTGATCATCATGTTATTTTCTTCTACATATTATGCCCCTTTATAGGCATTGGCATAACTACATCTTTCAAGGTTGTTGTACAAACATTTCTATATGAATTGCCTAACGAACCAAGACCAATACCGGAGTTCATCATGAGTTGCAAGATAATCCATTAAAATCAAGACTCTTTCATTCCATGGATGCCTGACATGTTTCATCAACTACCACATTTTATAAGGTTATGATATTGTACACCCATATGTTTACATGGAAATTTTATATGCCTCATTATTATGTGTAGATTTTGGCATGATTCTTTCCACAAAAAGTTTATCTTCATGATCCCTTAACTAAGATTATGATAACAATATACCAAGTAATCCATGACAATGCATGAGTATATGTATCATAAAACAATAAAACAGTGATGAAAACATGGACTTCCTCTATTGAAGCCAGCTATAATGTTAATACCATGATGATATATGTCAATTACATCAAATGTTTAAAATGCTCACAAGCTTCCTCAGTCAACATTCTCTAGATAACCATCTCTTAATACATAACATATTCAAAAACCATCTACTAACCATATCCTACCAATAGGCCATATTTATTACAAAGGCTGATGGCTAGTACCTAACAATGTAAGCCCACTTCCATAACCATCTTTACATTAGATATTATGATAAAAACATAGTAGCGAACTACAATTTGTGCATAACCTTTGACGTGATAGTAATTATTAACCGTTATACCTTGTTAAGTGGATTGTATCCACACTTTCTTATGCTATAAAACATTCGAGAGTGGATTAGTATCATACCATCATCACACCTCTCTCACCACAAGTATAATATCCTATGGCATTGATCTTCCCAATCTATCATCTTCCTTTTTCGCCACTTGTTTAGGGAAGATAGTTATGTAGGCCTTAATGATTATTTATAAGGATTTTTATATAACAGTAGGAATTAATACCTACTTCATTAATCTGATACCCTTTAAATGTGTGTTTAATATATTGTTTTAAAAATGAAAAATGCTCATAGCTTGATCATGCAATCTCGTTGTCTCTTATCATAAGAACATAATAATTCATCCTAAATACAACTTTAGATGTAGTTCAAGCAACTCAAAATCCATACATGGATGCAAAAGTCAATTCTGCATGCTTGCTTAACATTTCAAGAAATAGATCATTCTTCCACAATCCAAGACAAAACTAAATACCCAGTTTTAATTATCTCTCTCTCTCTCTCTTTTCTACCATCCATCAAGAAGCAAGACCACATATAATAACATGTTAACATTAGGTTCTCCTTAGTCATTTTTTGAAGAACCATCACGCTAAACGATCATGCTCCTTTGTAAATAGATGCATTAAAAAAATGATTTTATTATGCCATTTCATGCTCTCTATAATAATCTTATTATTCTTGGGAATCTTTAACATTGCATGACACATTACTAAGTTTTAGCATTTCCCCCTTTATATAATCATCCTTTGAGGACTAGTTCTTGGCTTACTGAGTCATTTCACTCAGAAATTTTTCCATTTCCAAAATGTTAACAAGGAAAAACTATATTGAAAGATTTTTCTGGGTAGGAAAAAAAATCATATTCATTCAAGAAACTTGACTTATCTAACCCTAAGAACAAAATGATTTCAAAAAATATCTCTTATAAGAGAGTAACACTCAATCAATCACGAATGTCGAGACTACAAAGACTAGCTCGTCTTTTGCTACAACTCTGCAACAAAGTTTCCCAATGTTTTCAACAGAGGAAGGGCAATTAAACAGAGTGGGAACAACCCAAGAAATTTTCTAGAGTATGGAAGATTTATTTTGAAAATTTTCACCATCTTAAATAGGTTTTCTATATGGATTCCTTCACTTTGAAATGTTGAGAGCTTCTGATCATCCATATTTGATTAGATTTTCCAAATTTTTATAAGTGGTCTTTCCTTGTGCTACAAATTCCCTAGGTAAAATGACTTTACAGACAATCTCAATAAAAAATGTGAAGACAGCTAAGCATCATTATACACATTTATGATGACCATTTTAATTGACCAAGCATTATTTCTAGTTGAATGAAACATTGCAACCTCCCCAGAGAGAAGGAAGAAAGAAAATGATTTTTGAATGGAGGCACATTAAAGAACACTCTCAATAAAACAAAATGGGTTATCCATAACAAGAAAAGTATTTCAAAAAGAAGCTCGTTAATCCATTTATATAAAATCATGCTTATTCAGATAGAGATGCATAGTCATGTCAGCTCTGCAAGAGAGACAACGTCGATACACTTACTTGCTTGCACATATATCTTCTGATATTCATAGAAGTCAGCCATCCTTTTCCTTTGCAAGGATCACAGAGGATGCCAGCACCCTTTACTTGCTAGAATGTAAAGCACGATTAAAAATCAATAATTTATATGCATAATCAGGAAACAGATTCAAGTATATACTATGTTTGCATCAAATGCTCGCAGGGAATAGTAAGAAAAACTAACATAGATGTATGTATGGACGTGAGAGCATGGAGCGCATGGCCTAGAGGAAAATTATACCGATCTTACGTAGGCAATATTTATCCAAGAAATATCTTCCTTCTATCATACATACAATCATGGTAAGATTTTATCTTCTTTCTATCTGATATACTATGGCTGAGGAGGAGGTACTTACATAGATAATTTGAGGCATCATTGAGAGCACAGCTCGTTGTAGCACTCTGCTCCCTCCCAATGAACTCCGAACAACTGTTATATTTCCAGTTGACTAGCCAACTTCAAACAATATATGAAATGTTCTTTCTGGGGTAAATACGAAACATGTTTTCATTTGAATCTTGACTTATCTAACTTTCAATAATAAAAATGCGCACAATGTAATACAGTAAATAAAAAAAGGAAGATATATATATATATATATATATATCATTAATGTGTAACGACCTTACAAAGAATTATTCATTTTAACAAAAATTTAATGCTTGATATCCTATGTCTCTTTTCAATTTATTTTTCCTTGGGAGGTGGGCATGCAAATCTAGTGGAGGGGTCAGAGTGCAATGCACTGAAGCTCTCGAGCCAATTGAATTCGAACAACTTGAGGTAGATTGTTGTTCCTAAGCATCGCACTGCTTCCTTCTCCTAGTTTCTAGTCTACGTGGACATCATTTTTTGATAACAGTGTCTCTGACGCCTATGTGCACTAACCTTTCTGCTTAACACATCATCGCTGGTTTGTGCCTGATGAATTCTCCTCCACCCGATCTGTCACCTATAGGACGACTTCCGCCCTTTGGAATGTTGCAAGTCCCTTTGACAGGAGGACAAAGGAAACTAATAGGTCTCATTGGATAGTTGTTTGGAGAACCAAAGAAGTCCCCAAAGAGCCAAGACTTTAGCCCTCATGTTTGTGCTTGGACCACCATTCCATTGTATCATGTATTGATAATTATGGTCCACACAAAGTCATACACCACAACCACATTGAGTTCGATGCGAAGCACCATCAAAGAACCCTACCAAGAAATGAAAAGGATGTGAAAATTATTTGTGTGAACGATCGTGTAGTAGAGTCCATTTAAAGTATGCAACATGGATACTCTCTTGACAAGGAATCAAATTTTGCATCCAACGAGTGTTTCCACTCGAAATTTGAGTAAACCGATACGAAAATAAGTTGAAAATGCAAGTTGAAAAAATAGTTTTTTCTTTTTTCCCTCTAAAATTTGATGATGTAATCTAATTTTATTTTATTATTTCCACAATTATTTTATAATTTCCTTAGTAGACCCATTTTACACCTCAAAATTCCCCTAATTTTTTCAAAAATAATTTTTACATACTTGTAAGCTCATCACGAAAGTTGGGCATATAAAAATTTTAAACTTCAAATACGATCAAAATTCCCTATGACAGGAATTTTTTCCATCAAATTCCATCACTAGTGGGACGTGTCTATCCACATAGGATACATACATACATACTCTTTGTGCACTCATTCTACTCTTCCACACAATTGTATAAACTAAGTGACAGAGAAAGACATAATTCTAGAGATCGTGAGTGTAACACCCCAAGTTGTAGTAGAAATTTTGATTATTGTTATTTACTTTAATCTAAATTTCATGAATTATAGACTTAGTTAAAGCCTAACAAATATTTAATGTTTCCTTAAAAGAAAATTTAATTTTAATATGTGATTTTAGTTTTTTTGAAAGTTATAAACTCACGGGAAAGATAACAAGAAGATTTTTTGGTTTCTAGGCAGCTACAGGCAGTAATCATTTTTCACTTTCTAGGGATTAAAAGATCTCAGTGGAAGGAGGGGGTGTTTTTTTCGAAAATTTTTCTTCTCTAGTAGAGGAGGAATTGAAGGATACACCTAAAGGGAGAATATGAGAGATATTGGTCATAGCACCACGGAGGAAGTGGAGCTCCAGTCGAAAGATATTTCTTGAGATGGTCTAGAACTAGTGGAAAGCTCTAAGTCGAGTGAGTTTGTGATTTCTAGGCTGGAGAAAGTATCGATGCCTGCAAATTGACTGTGAAGAGTCACATATGTACTGTCTACCTACAAATCCAGAAGCTTGGGGGCAGAACTAGATGTAATAATCGTTCTCACTGGTAGAGAGGAGTGGTCTTCCTACACGAGTTTCTTGTTGGATTACTGTATACAAGTAAGTGTTTAACTCCTGTCCTTTTATTTCGTGGTAATTATAGTGAAAGTAGAATTACTGGAATGATGTATGATCTCTTTTAGGAACAAATTACAAGGATCATTTGTGTCTGAGGTTAGAATAACAAATCATAGCTAAAAATGCAGCCTTAATAATCTATCATCCACCT
Organism: Pinus taeda; assembly: GCA_000404065.3. NCBI lineage: Eukaryota > Viridiplantae > Streptophyta > Pinopsida > Pinales > Pinaceae > Pinus > Pinus taeda. The sequence continues at coordinate 146,342 of APFE030667083.1, read as the reverse complement.
GACATGTATATGATTCGTAAGTTGTAGGAAGATAAAGATATTGTTTTGCTATATTTTGTTAACAAGAAAAACAAAAGAGCTTGAAACAACAATTTTAGAGGAATCTGTCTAACAATTTCTGAATTAATGGACATCCCGGTTGGGCGCACTTTTAGAAGAAAATTGGGAAGAAACGAAAGCCAACATAGTAGGATATTGGGTAATATTTGTTTCCTTCCTGAAGGAAAATAATTCTGGACGAAAGGCGAGCTTTTGGGGAACTAGATAACCCTAGACTAGTAAATTGGAAAATTTGTCAGTTGATATTCTAGAACCTGAATGTATAGGGAATTGGGTACCACATGAGTAGGAATAAAACCTAGAATAAACTATGTTTGTTGACCTATTGGGTACATGTGGGCATGATTTATGTAACTTGACAAGAAAAAAATCAAAATTACCCAATTCATTCGTTAGAAAAGAATAAAATATAATATAAGTAAAGCCTGTAGCATTTACTTTTCTCGAATTAATTTAAGATAAAAGTAACAAGCTACCAAGAATGTTGTAGAAATGAAAAAAACATTCATAAAAGGTGATTAAAGAACCGAGTTAATACTGAAAACTGAGAAATAACATAAGAATAATTTTTTTCATGTAAAATAACAGAAGTTCTATAACCATGAATATACATATAATAGCATTCAAATAACTCTTAAACCTCAGGCATCTAATTACATCATAAACTAGTCGAATAACTGTACAAGAGTTATTAAACATTCATTCTACCCTGCACAACTCGGAACAATAAAGGCAGTGGAAAATAAAATTCGACTCTTATTAAAAGAGTCAGGGTCTCATTCAAAAAAATTACTGAGTGGGGTGTCGTATCTACCATAATAAACGAATGGATGGTAGCTGAAAGACTTGAGAACTCTTGGTCCATTGTTATACAAATACACACTTTCCATTAAGTCTAACCCTAACAGTGAACTAAAACCTTAACTTGAAATTGTTAATCATTGTATGGTTATAATCAATAAGTTAAGAAATTTTTTGTAGCAGCCAAAGTAGTGATGAATGAAATAATGTAGAGGGTCACAACTGAACCAAAGATGAGAGGATTTATGGAAAGAAACCTCGCAATTATAGACTGACCTGGCATAATTAAAAGTTGGAATTTGAAACCCCTAAGCAAGGAGCGACATTAAATCACTAGCTCATGACCCAGTTGTGGAAAACAAACATATGGTTATTACAAAACCTCTATGCCAAAATTAATAAAATAAAGGGGCTAATGATAATCACCAGGCCAGGTTATATTACATGTTTTATGGCTAAAGGTCATCGTTTTCCACCAACCTGAGTAGTGAGAAAATAAGGTTAATACATATTAAAAAAAAAAGAAAACCTATCATGGAGATAAACCCTATGTAGGTGCAAACCTATATTTAACCCTTTGGTCAGTTCAAACAGTTCTTTTGTTCCCAATATCCCTCATAAGAGTCGACAGTCGTTTGCAACTGAAGGGAAGAAATATAAGAGTATTAGTAAGAGGGTTGCAAACCCTGAGCGAATGACAAGATTACAACCACATTTGGAAGCCAACAACAAAAATAATACCTCAATACCTGTGAACAATGCAAAGAGCTCTAACCCTTGAACCAGAAGGAGTTGAAGAGCTTGAATGTTCTAGAGGAAAGGTAGAATGATTAACTGAGGCAAAAATTGGGGTAGAGGTTATCTTAACCATCATTTTCCATTTCTAAGCATCATATAATACCCTCTTCAGAACAATGGAGGTAATCTAAACAACTTCCTACTGGGCGGATAAACAATATTGACAATTGTACTGAGTGGGATCGAGAAATTTTGAAGCCGGTCTCGACATAACTGTTGGTTTCTATCACAGTTAAATGAGTTGTTTGGTACCCTATGCATACCCTTCAACTAAAGTAAACCTTTGGTGAGCACTTAGGGAAGATCAATTAACCATGTCAAAAAAATTTATTTCACATTGGAAAATGGAATGGACATGTATATAATCTATAGTTCGTAGTGTAAGTGGATAAGACCTAAATCTATTGGTAATTTCATTATATAATGTACCATGGTAATAAATAGATTTTGTTTATGTGTGTTTCTTGTTTAATGTGGTGATACATGTTACAAGTGGTATTAGAGTGGTATGGTTTCAACATTGTGATCTGAATGGGAAATGCGGAATGATAATTGTTTTATGGTGCACAGAGTGAAAGGAGAAGCATCAGGAGAGGAACTGGAAAACCTCTGCCTAGGATAATATTAGTAGGGTCTAGAGATGCACTTGTTACAACAACCAGCCCTAATATGTGGGTGTAGCTGGGCGAGGAGATGCACAACAACATAAACGTGATGTTACTGAAACTATTCAATAGTGGCAGGTTGAGATGTCAAATTTGTGGGTTGATAATGAGAGGTTGAGGTTTGAAAAAGAAAGTATTATGAAAATCCTCTCAAAAAATAAAAACCAAAGGAATCTGAATCATAGCCTAGATGATGGAAATCAATTAAAGGGACATATAGAATTTGAGGGAGGCTATTAACATAATGAAGAAGGTTCATAACATGTTTCCAACGATAAGGGAACTAAGAGGCAAAAAACAATTTTGTAAGGAGAATTAAAAAAAATTAAACCCCCCACCTTCGATGACGAGAAGAAAGAAGCAACCGAGGCCTAGTTGATAAATAAGAATAAATATTTGCAAATCTATGAGTATGATGACAACTTGTAGGCTAGGTTGGCAATTTATTAGTTGTAGGGAAAAGCCACCTTGTGGTGGGAAGAAGTTAAGATTGTGCGAGGAATAGATGAACAGGAGGCAACCTAGGACAATTTCCAAAGACATTTCAAAGATAAGTATCCATTGAAGGCTCAAAATGTCCTTGCCTCAACATCAGGGAGACCACCTGGTCAGAAACATGAATGTCGTTCCTTTTCCGTTTGGAATAGCGGTTCCAACTGGGGATATAGGGAACAGTTTCCCGTTAAAATATATGATGCGGTTTGAGGTGTGATATAGATGGGATGAAAGAGATTTGATAGAATAAATATGAATGTGAATAAATAAATCTATATCTATCTGCCTAATTCCCTAGACATAACTAACTTTGCATATGCAATTTTAGAAATATTTCTTTATAAATGAAAGATAATATAGATCATCAAACGTTTAAAAGAGTTAAAACAAATTAATGATAATTAAATTGATTAAATAGTTAATCAATTTAGTTTTTAAGCATATATTGCATAAAAATTATACAATTTCATACATACAATTAAAGATAACAATTAATACACTTTTCAGTAGTGAAACAATGCATAATTGAATTACGACATTGCATCTAACAAAACAATAATAAAATTTGGCTGATTTTCAGACATAAAGCACATCATCAATACAAAGACAATAGTACCACATATATCAATGCTCTGCTCATGGAAGAAGACACTCTCTAGCCCAACCTTTCTATTAAAATTATCAAAGAAGTATAGAAGTGAAAGTTCCTTGAGTCTTATTACAGAAATTCTAAACCCCCTTTCTCTAAAGCGATGAGAGGGTATTTATAAATAAAATTTATACTGTCAAAATAGGAAATGCATATTTTGCTAAGGAAGCTAAAAAAACACTTCCTAAAATAGAAAACAAAAAAAAAATATCTTCAGCTTTAACAAGAAATTAAATATGGGAAGTTGACTGCTCTACCATTTTCTCTCGTAACGTATAAATAGCCTCTATTAGATTCAATTTTAGGGAATGAGTTGTCCTAATCCACATCTGTCCCACAAAGAAGGCATCTAAAAGAGGTGGGAGCATGTATTTAGTTGCCTTAACAAGGTTGTGAAGTACTAACCATTGACCATAGGGCTTTACCAATAACTGCTGGTGATATTCAAGATTTAGCTTGGTTAACTTCTTGACGATATCTTCTTTTTCCTTAGATTTGTTATGCAAATACTCTATGAGTGTTTGAGTATCTAGCAAGCATTCTCCTGGGCACTCAATAATAAGATTGGCATCTGCAATATTTTCTCCTACATGTTTTGTAACCTGACCTCCAAGGTCTCTTGCTCTATAGATTTCTTCTTCAGCCTACTTTAATCTAATATCCCAATCTCTGAAGAGAAGATCCTTGTATGAATTTTGTATTATGGGAATATTTTCTTTCATTCCCTATGCGTTGTCTTGCTAAGTAATGAAGTCAGAAATATTGATGTTGATATCTTCATAATATGTTCTTAATTCAGATATTTGATCAGTCAACGAGTCACTGTTTTTTCAGAGGTCGTTGATGAGCTTCAATTTCTTACAAAATTTCACTTGTTGTTCAGTGAAGAGAGCATTGATCTCTTCAGCTTCTTTTTTGAATCCTTTAATGTCAGTTTCCTTTTGTATCTGATTTTTTTTAAGTTGAAGTTGGTCAATCTGTGCATTTCATCTCTAAATATCATCTTTGTTTTGGACATTCAACTAATTAAACTCAGTTTGTAATTTTGACAACTTAAGTTGTCACTCCTGCTCAATATCATGTCTTGAATTAAGTAGTTTTTGTTCTAATTGCAAGATTTTTTCATCTTTCTCTTTAACCAGTTGTTGAACCTCAATAGCTTTGAAAATAGTGGTCGTAGCATAGGCTCGTGCATATTGGGATAACTTAGCTAAATAATCAAATGAATTAACTTGGTAATCTTTCCATACCACATCTAATGGGATGCTTCTAGGAAGATGTTCCTAAGAATTTTCCATTGTTCTTTTCTTGTTTTGTTGACTAAAGATAACACGATTTTAGGATTGTAGAAAATATAAAGAGGTGGAATTTCTTCCACTCTGAGAATAATCTCAGAGGTAGGGACTATCGAGATAACTTATTTATCTATCATTTGACTTGATGACCCATTCACAACAAACTTTGTCTTGTTGGCTTCAAGTGTCTTATCTATCTCCATTGAAGTTGAATCCTGAATTTCCTTCTCCTATGTGATATCTAGCTCTTTCTTGAATTGATCCCACAATTTATCAAGCTCGCTAGTAGAAAGGAGTTATTCTCTTTGTTTTTCTAAATTTGTAGTAGTGGGCATATTTTTTGTTTCCTTTGTAGAAGGTGGCAAAGACTTTCCTTTAGGAAACTCTGACTGTAAAGCAATCAGGCATTCAGAAGGTAGTTTCTACATCCTTTTATTTCTATATTCTTGGAATAGAACAAAATCCTTGAGGCCTAGTCAAATTTGTGCTAGATGTTCCACTTGTTTGTATGATTAACATATCTCAAACAAATCATCAAAATCATTAGGTTCATGAGGAAATGGCCTTATTTTGATCTGAGTGGTGAAATAAAGAATGACCTTTTTGAGGTTGTACTATCTAGGAGGAATAGTGGGGAGATGTATGCCCACGATTTGTTTGACTTCTAAGACAACATGATTGTAATTGTCTAAAGCATAGAATCCACATTGAATAAGAAATTGTGGCCAAATGGCCTTTCTAGATTCTTTCAAGACCTTAGTCACACCATGACCTATTGTCTGGTACAAAATTTCCTTGGCCAAAATCTTATCAGGAACATAAATAAGAAGAACACGTGGAGCCAGAAGACTCCAAAATACTCTGACATAAGTAAAAGTTTCTTCAGTAAACTAGCTACCAATAGAAATGAAGTCTGTTGTGGCTTCTTGAGACAACCTGGGGGCATTTCGATCAAAAATTGCTTTATACAAAGGCAACATCATTTTATTGCAAATTCTATAAAAATGGGGCTTATATTTAGACTCCCATAAGATATCATGATTTGAGTGAATTGGTGTAGGATCCTCGAGTGTCCATTTCCATTCCACTGAAGGAAAATCAAAATAAAAACAAAGGGCATCCATAATATAGGCACTCATATAAAAAGTTGGTATGATTCTCTCTGAAACACTATGCTTTTGCCTATATTTTAAGATTTTGGATGCAATATTATTGGACAAGATAGTAGCCCAATCCATAATTTGAAGATTACAAGCAACTTGAATCAAGGGAACCCATTCAACTATAAATCTTTGTGTGCTCGAAGAATCAAACAACCTACATATCATGGCAGCAGCATAAAAAAACAGACCAACAAGAGAAGAAAAAAATACATACCCTTATTACCATGCTTGTGCTTGCTTGTATCTTGTCTCCATTGTCTAATGGGCTCTTACTCTATTTTGTTTTTATCTGCAAACCTCTTAAGAAACTAATTGTTGTAAATCTTCTGGGGGTCTGGAAAATGATACATTGTCTTCAAATCTGTAACTTTCTATGATCCTACTATCGTTTGCCTTGATGTTAAGAACGTCCTATCTTCGACATTCACATTATCAACCATCTATTTCATCATATCTCTATAGGGTAGAATTTTAGGTCATGTAGTGATTCAGTGGAGAAACGAATTGATGACATCAGAGAAGGTAGCCTCAGATACTACATGGGCATTTGTTGTTTCTTGATTGACTGCTACTACCCTAAGCCCTTATTCTTCAAATAGATTATACATTGATTTCTAGGAGGAGGTATCAAAATCCAGTGTGCATGTAGTGTTTGTGAATAATGGAGCCATCTCTGTTGCTTCTGGTTTGGACTAAGTTGTTTCCGTTTGAACTAATGACCCTTTTTCATTCTTTCCTACTTTGGACATTTCAATACAATATATTTTATTAGGATTTTCCTGCAAAACACAGAGGAATGTTTAGATATCCAAGGAATAAAGGACAAGCGGGCTATATACAGATGTTTCAACTAACAACTTGCCAATCAAATTAATTTCTTCAAACGAGGGACATTAAAGCCGTTAGATTTTAAATTTAATGAAAATTTAAGTACACACAGATCCTCGTTAAGTGGAGCTTAGTTAGAAATTTTGCATCATATATATGTTTTTGGAAGTGTTTCATTTGAAGTGGAGCTATGATTTGTGATGTGCGATCTGGGATATTCGATATCGCTTACATCATATCAGGGATCAGGCAACGCTCTTTTCTATCATGATTGCAACATTAAAATGTATAAGCTAAGGAAGAGTCGGTAGGAATGTACGATTCACGATCTGTGATATGTGATGATGACATGTCTCCGTGGTGGGTCAGATGAAGCTTTATGTGTGGGGGAGGGTTTTCCTTTATTTTTTATGTTTTATTAAGAGAATATTTATTCGTGAAGGATATTTTGAATAACATTATATGATACGAGATATTAATGCAACCTCTAAACATTCACAATGCATGATTTTATTTAAAAAGTAAACCTAATATATTATACTAAGGATTAAACCTAAATAGATAGTCGGAAATGATATATTTTGGGTTTATTTTGTAATTTTTGAAATATAGATTGATTATAATTAATCTATTTATTATGAAAAGTAAAGAAAAAATTCAAAATGGTCCCCATTATTTAAATGTTCTAATTATAAATAATAGGGGATTACTGGGTACCACAACAATATCTAACAAAACGGTTTTATGATGAAGAGGCGAAGGAGTTCCATGATCTGAAATTTGGATAGCAATCAATGGATGAGTCCTTGACTAAGCTTATGCCTCTGTTGAGATACGTACCTTTCATACATGAGGAGAAAGCTAAAGTGCAACACTTTATTAACCTTTTTCCAGTTTTTATGAAGGAAATAATCAAGTACGATAAATCAAAGATGATGGATGAGGCCATAAGAAAACCCTGAATATGCCATCAATAAATGAGACATAAAGGGGAAGGAAGTGAGAATTGGTGAACCAAGAAAGGACAAAAAAACAATATGAATGCTAAAAATGCAAAAGTTGTTGGTACTAAAAGCATGCAAAGAAAGCAATAGAATGGGTTTCCAAGGAAAATCAATAGAAATCTAGATTGCAATGTGAAAATTGATTAAATGAAGCATCTTGTAAACCTAAAGCTAGTTGACAACAAAAGCTACCATTGCAATGTTTGGGTTGTGGGGAGCCCCACTACTATAAAAATTTCCCTCACTACGTCAGAACAGAGAAAGATGAAAATGTACAAGAAACCTCCATGGTTGGAGATGGAATAAGAAGTATACTGTGGATAAATGAAACCTTGGAGGATAACCTAGATGAATGCCATCCAAAAATGGAATAATTTGAACGTAAAATAACTAACCATCTTGTATGTATTTCAATAGACTCAAGTGCAAGTTTAAGTTATATTAGTCCGAAAGTAGTTGAGTTGTGTCACCTCTCAACTGTTAAATTCAAAAACCCTTGCTTAGTATAGTTGGTTACTAGAGCTAAATAAAGGGTGAGAGTGAAGGTGAAAAAATGTCTAGTTGAAATAGTGGGATGACAGGCGAAAGTGAATTTAAATAGGTTACCTTTAGGGCCTTACGATGTGCTTATTGGAATTGATTCACTTCAGCAACAATGGTCCTTAGTAAATTGTAAGGACAAAACTATTAGTTACCTCATTTATGAGGGCATGAGGCAAGAGCTTCAAGGGATTAAAAGAATCATTAAGCTATGACCTATCACTGCTAATCAACTAAGTAAATCCATTCAAAAAGGCAGTTAAATATATGCAGTCCAAGTATGTTACACCAATTCCAAGGAAAAGATAACTTCTGTGGAAGATATACCTATCATTTAGGAATTTGTGGATATATTTCCAGAGGAAATTCCTGGGCTACCACCGAGAAGTGATATTTAATTTACCATAGAACTAATCCTAGGAGCAACTCCAGTATCCAAAGCCCCTTACTGGATGAATATACCTGAGTTAGCTAAAATTAAGGTATATTACAAGAATTGTTGGACAAAGGATATATACACCCAAATGTGTCACCTTGGAGTGATCCAGTATTTTTTGTAAGGAGAAAAGATGGCACCTTACGACTGTGTATTGATTATAGGAAACTTAACAAGTTAACTGGTATATGGAATAAGTATATGTTGCCAAGAATAGATTATTTATTTGCTCAAGCTAAGTGTGCCACAATATTTTCTAAGATTGATTTACGGTCTGGTTATCATTAGATCAAGATAAATGAATAATACATTTGTAAAACAATATTTAGAACTCGTTACGGGTATTATGAGTTTATCGTTTTTCCATTTGGACTCACAAATGCTCTAATAACCTTTATGAGTCTGATGAATGGTATTTTCCATCCTTACTTAGACAAATTTGTCTTGGATTTTATTGATGATAGATGATTTACTCCAAAACCTTGGAGGACCATAAGGCATTAGAGGAATTTTCAACTGAAAAATAGCCACCTAAGAAAAAAAATTAAGAAACTAATAAAATAATGCCATGTAGAAAAAATTTTAATATATCATTTTTTATTATTCTTTATAAAAAATTACCCAATAAATGTTACATTATAAAAATTTTATATATATATATATATATATGATATTTAAATTAATATATTAGCACAAGATTTAATAAAATTTAAATTAAAAGTAAATTTAAATTAAAAAAAAATAAATCAAAATTTAAAAGAAACTTAAATTTAAATTTAATACTCAACTAAATGTCACTTTATAAAAATCACTATCTACATATATTTTATATTGAATTAATTTATTTAAGACAAGATTATAATAATTTTAAATTTAAAAGGAAAAATTTATATTAAATTTACATTACATTACTCAAATAAATGCAAATTTATCAAATAACCGTATATTTATATTTGGTATTAAATTAATTTATCCATACAAGATGTAATAAATTTAAATTAAAAAAAGTGAGTTTAAAATTTAAATTAATTAAATTTTAGGATTTATATTTATTTTATTTTATTTAACACACCATGATTTACCCTTCATTAAAATATATCGATAGTCTAACTTTTATAGATTAAGATACTAATTTTAATTTTTAATATTTAATATAGTTTTGGGACACTTGGGCACCATTCACACATAAAGTAGGTAAGTTATATTATTAAGAAAAAATTCAGTGCCCAGCCACACCTATATCTCTTTTAAATTTTAAAGGGTTTTGATTGGCTTACACATTATGACATGGAAATTCAATGTTAACATTTTAAAATGAAAATTCCTCTAATGGAGAATCTACGCATAGTCTTGCAAACGCTGCGATAAAATAAGCTATATGATAAATTTAGCAAACATGATTTCTACAAGAATCAAATTCAATATCTGGGACATATTATTTCGGCGGAAGGCATAACAGTTGATCCTGAGAAAATCAAACCATAATGGAATGTGTTATACCAAAAAATGTAGCTGGCATTAGATCTTTTATGGTCTTAGCTAGGTTTTATCACCGATTTATCAAGGGATTTTCTAGTATTGCATACCCCATAACTCCCTTACAAAAAAGAAGAATGAATTTTAAGTGCACAACAGATTGTCAGTGTAGGTTTGAACTCTTCAAACATTTTCTAGTGATAACCATTGTGCTAAAGGTAGAATACCTGGAGAAGGAATTTACTGTTTTCACGGATGCATGCCAAGAATGCGAGGGAGGAGTCCTAATGCAAGAAGGTAGAGTTATATCTTATGAATATCTCAATTTGAAAGATCATGAAAAGAGGTACTCGACCTTTGACCTAGAGCTAACTACGGTGGTGCACACCCTCAAGGTATGGAGACATTATTTGTTGGGGAAGAAATTTCTTTTAATTATTGATCATTTCAGTTTAACAAGTTTTTTTACACAACCTAATTTAAATGCACGTTAGGCTAGATGGAATGACTTCCTAAGTGAATTCAATTTTCACTTCAAGCATCTTATTGGGAGATAAAATAATTTGGTTGATGCATTAATAAGGAAATTACATTGTGTATATGAAGTCTCCTTTAGTCAGTTTAAAATTAGTTTGTGCAAACAAATTAAAGAGGCTTCCATGAAGGATCTAGAATATGATTTTTTGTAGCAGTATACTAAACAAGCTCACAGTTGTGTAAATCCAACTGAGCATGGTATAAATGATGATGGTCTATTTGTTTTTGTAGAGAGAATGTGTGTACCAAACTTGAATTCTGTTAAACAATTTTTTTCCGGACAAATTTCATAGAATCCTGTACAGTGCTCATCTTCGCTACGAAATATTGTTCTCTACAATAATATAATAATTTTCCTAGCCCAGTATGAGAAGTTATATTGCAAAGCATTTAGCCAAATGTTTTGAATTTCAGTAAGTTATAGTGGATCACCAAAATCCAGTTGGGTTGTTCACTCGCTGCCCATTCTCGAGTAGAAAAGGGTCACGATTACATTATCATTTGTGACAGGCTTACCAAGAACAAAGAGACAAAATGATTCCAATATGGCGACAGTGGAAAAAATTAGTAAAACAACCCATTTCATCCTTGTAAAATCCACCTATAAAATTGTTGAAATTGCAAACATATTTATGAGGAAATATTTTGATTACATGGTATCCCAAGGGTGGTCATATCAGAAGGGGATGTAAAATTTACTTATTTGTTATGGAAGGATTTATTATCAGATTAGGCACCCAAATTCAGTTCAATACTACTTATCATCCCAAAATAATGGGCATACTGAACGAGTGAATAAGGTACTGAAAGCTATGCTAAGAATGTATGTAATGCAACAACCAACCAAGTTGGAGGAATACCTTCACTTAGTTGAGTTCACATACAATAATAGTTATCACGAGTCCCGAAAAATGATCTTGTTGGACGTATTATATGGAAAAAGGTGTAGAACACTAAAAAACTGGATTACTTGTGAGGAGAAGTTAATTTTGGTACTAGACATGTTAGTAGAAATGCAAGAGACGATGAAAAAGTTGCTCAGGATAGACAAAAAGATTACATAAAAAAGAAGATAAAATACAGATAATTTCATGTTGGGGATCATGTATATGTGAGAACTAAAGCCAAAAAGGGTACCATGAAATGGGGCGGCTATGCAAAATTGGCCGCTCGCTATTGTGGACCTTTCCATATTTTAGGAAGGATTGTGATAGTGGCCTATCATCTTACGTTACCTAGTCACATACGAATTCATAATGTGTTTCATGTTTCAGTGTTATATATCTATATC
>APFE030667083.1:104193-118479 GCA_000404065.3 Pinus taeda | reverse complement strand
AAAAGACAAAAATGAAAACAAATTTATTTTATTCATTTACATGCACACCAGTAGAAGGTTTTATGGTTTGAATATACCTGCTTAGGATAGTAGGATTGTATACATGTTAACTTAGCATTTTTTTGAAGCAAAGCCACTTAGCAGTTAGTTAGAAAATGGTGTGTTTTAGCATTTGATTTCAGTCTCTTTCCTTGTACTTTCTTTCTTGCAATAGGTCAAGGCTCCATTTTGAACGTTTCATTTTCTGCAATTAGTTTAGGTTTTACTTCGGTATATGCACTCTATTACATCATGAAAGCAAAGGAAGGATACATTGTATGCCGCACACATAGTGCCAATACCTCTTAAGTTTATACGAACCCAGGGTTGATAATTAAATTTGGCAGCCTTGGGAGTTGCAACATTCTTGTTGCAATACCAAGGCTCATCACTTTTTGGCACCATTGCCGAGGAGGTGTCAAAGTATGCATTGCTTTCTTCCCTAGTTGATTCATTTATTTTTACTTTTTGAAAAAATAAAACATAATTTCTTTAGGCATATTTCATTTCAAAAGTAGAAACGTGCATTGCATTAGTGTTTTCATTCAATCATAAAAACAAAAACAAAATTTCTCCAACACCACCCCTCCCCATTTGATCACGCGGTGCAGTAAGAGCCACATCACCATCCACTTTTCGAGGTGCAAGAAGAAGAGATGGAAAATAATGTAGAAGAAATGTATGGAGATGATGACAATGAGGAAGATCCTCTCAGATTTCCCATTTCAGATACCGATGGTAGTGTGCACATGAAGAACATCCCTCCATCATTTCTTCCTAAATTTCATGGTTTAATGTGAGAGGATCTAGAAAACTTTCTCTTTGAATTTGAAATTGTTTGTAGATCTTATGGTTACTTACTAAAAACTCAAAAATTGGGATTGTTTCTGGCAACATTGAAGGATAGAGCTCTTAAATGGTGCATGAGTTTAAGGACTAATTCAATAAGATCATGGAATGATTTGCAAAAGATATTTATAGAAAAATATAATGATCATGATCTTAAAGAAGAAATATTTAGAATAAATCAAAGAGAATATGAGAGTCTAGAAGATCTAATAGAGAGGTTCATGTATAATGTTAAGAGGGGAAATTACATCATTTAGGATCTGACACACTAAAAACCCTCTTAATTAGAACAATTATGGATGAGTGGATTTATATTCTTGATCTCATGTGTAGAGGTGATGTATATCAATTATCATTTGAAGAAATTTGTGAAACATGCAAACACATATCAAGAGGAAAATCAAGAGTAGGTAAATCAACATCAAGATTGATAAGTCAAGCTAAAACTGGAAATTTTTTTGATGATTTTAAAACATAAATTCTTGGCAATTTAACAAAACAAGTAGAAATGTTAAGAATGCAAGATGAAGGAAAATAAAATGTTGATATTTGTGTTGCAGAATCACATGATGTTAAACATTCTCCATCATTACCAAGGTTGAAGAAAGTTCACCAAGAGGACAATGGAGCAAGTCAATTGCCAATGCAACAATGTTATGTAGCTCCAAGAGAACCATGGTAGCCTATTTAGCCGGATATGATGCAAGAGTCTAATTCACAATTTCAACGTTATTCATATCCATCTCAAAGTAATTGGAACACATCTTTTCCTTCACAACATTGGTCATCTCAACCCCAAAACCAATCTTGGCGGCAAGGTTGGCAAGGAACTTACGGGAGCCATCCACAATATCCTCAATATTTTTGTCAATATCCTCCATACAAAACTCCATGTTATTCCTTCCATTCACCTCCACCACAACCACAACGCCATCCACATCCTTCTCAAATATACACTCTCACTCAACTACATGTACCTCCATTTCCAAACCCACACATTGAAGTAGCTCAATCCACTTACAATGCTATGGTACAACACTTCCAAACATCTCCTCTTGAAATAAATGGTAATCACCATAGCTCAAGAAGAGTATTGCAAAAAAGATATTATCTTAATATCATCGAAGGACCACATCTAGAAGAAGAGGATCAAATGAGAACACCACATAACCATGGGCTGCACTTGATGAAGGATAGATATCAAAATTAGTGATTGAGAGAGCTCCATCATGGTTACCGTCAAATCCTCCATGTATTCAAGAGAACAATCAACAAAAATAGGAAGATTTGAAGGTCATGGTAGAGGAAGACATGAAGAATGATCCAAATCAGCAAAAGGACCATCGACACACAACTATATTGAAATATGATTACAAACAGTCACTAAGTTACGATATCACTCTCTTCCTCAACTATGCTTGATCCTTTCAAAGTCAAATAATTTGGTCTCTGAAATCCAGGTACATGTCAAAGCATACATTTCAAGCCTCCACATCATTTTGTCTATCATCTGGTTGTGCACATGGCTCCATTGAAAGCACTTTTATACTTGAAAGTGATTTTGTTTTTCAAGTAGGGTAGGGTAGAAAAAAATGAAAAATAAGAGAAAATAAAATAAAAATCTCCAATGAAAACCTCCTTTGAGGTGCCTAAAATTGGCTAATTGATTGAAAAAATCCATGAGGTAGTCAATGGGTTGTAAAAAAAAAGAGAAAAAAGAAAAGATCCTAGGTGAAAACCTCCTTTGAGGCTCCTAGGCAGACCTACTAGTTGAAAACCTCATTGAGGTGTCTAGTAGGCCTAAAACAAAAAAAAACAAAAAAAGAGAAAAAAAATAAAAGAAATCCTTACTCCATGCATCTCTTTGATGAATGCATGTACTCTCTAACATCTACTAGCAACAAGAACAAGTTGGTACCAAAAGGAAAATTGGTCAAGCCTAGTAAAAAGAAGTCAAATTTTGACTTTCTTCTGCTTTTCTCAAATGCTCCAACAAGGCCAAGGCCATACCAATCCATCACTCTCATCTATTTTCACCATCCACCCATCATTCTCTAAATTCTACCATTTAGTTTGCTTGTAGTCTAAAAAACTACAGGATGCTCTATTTTACTACAGGATACATAAATACATTGAGCAGAAATGTGTTTTTTCCATAACTTGGAAACCATGCATCCATTTGCAAACTTGTTTAAGGGGGGGATGCATATGGATTATGGTAACATGATCAATTAATTTCAACAAATTACAGTACACATTTTTCGAGAAATCAACCTCCATCACCTAAAACCATTTTTTGCATTTTTTCGATATTCATGCATCCATTTAAAAATTTGTTTGATGGGGAGATGCATATGGATGATGGTAACATGCCCAAGAAATTTCAGCAAATTCTACCGCATGGTTTCCAAGAAATCGACCTCCATCACCTTTACCCATTTGTAGTTTTTCTCAAGATACGTGCATCTATTGATCAAATTTGTTTTATGTGGAGGTGCATAATGAAGATAAAACCATGCTCAGAAAGTTTCAAGTAAATCCATCCTACCATTTAGGAGATATGGACAAACCAATTTGTTGTGCTAAAAACCTACCGGATTCCATGAGATCCTATAGGATACAGAACAACACCTACATGATTGGTAGTGAGCAGTTTTAAAGGGAAAAACTAGTGGTTGGCTTCATCAAGCAGTTATAAGGAGGCATATGAAACCCTCCACATCCATCAGAGAAACATGAGAAGAGGATTTAACAAGAGGGAACCCACCAGCATAGTGAGAATTCATCAGCATCACCATCCACTACCTGCACATCGAGGAACAACATCAGAGAAGAAAGAGGAAAACACATGAAGAAAATACAAGCAAGGATTTCACTCTCCAACAAACAACATCTATAGGAAGGCCATCAGTTAGGTACAAGCATGCAATTTTCTTGACATATTTTCTTGATCATATTATAGGTAGAAATTTATTTTCAATACATGAGAGATGAGGTTTTATAAGCTAAGGATGGGTCAGCAGTCTCAACTGCCTTCAAATAGTTAGTTGCAGCTCACTCCTTCACTCATGTAATGTTGAAAACTCAAATTATGAAGGGTGATGATTTCAAGGAATGAGGACATCAGTTAAAAGAAGAAAGTTTTGGAAATGCCAAGTCACCACAACACTCCAAACCCTCCATCCATTTCATAGTCACTATCTATTCATCACTTATCCATCCCATTTCATTCTTGAAAAAAAACAAGCAGAGCATCCTCTCCATTTTCAAAAACCTACACTACTCCTTTTGGGCCCTAGCATCATTATCCAATCCCTCTTCACTATTTCTCATCACTCCCATACAGTTAGAAGACTTCGAAAGAGGAAGAATGACTATATAGGAAGGGAGAATGTTGCTACAAGAAGGAAGAAATGAATAAATTATGCTAAACCCCAAGATGGCAGATCTTTTTCAAAGAACACCAAGGCCATTAGGCAGTCAATCAAGCCACAAGAGAGGAGAAGAAGGCAACAAAAGGAAATGAGGCATTCACCATGAAAACATAACTCAAATTGTAGTGATGAAAAGAGGCTTTCCAAGAGGCCTCTAATTTGTTTCTAGCCTTTGTCCAAGGCCTAAAATATGTTATAAAATTGAGAGAAAGGCATGGAATTCAAGTAAGGATTTGTCGTAACCTCAGACTATCATTTATGATCAACATTGGTTTCCTATAGTTTTAAAAGGGTTTCCTGTAGTTTTGACAAGAATTAGTACAAGATGTCCTAGTTCTCATCTAAATGCATTTTGAAGGTGTTAGAGGTGTCCAAATGGCGAAACAAGGTAGAAAAATGTTGATAACGGTGTGGAAGACCTTGCCAAGCTAAAAAATATTATAGAGCCTATCTTGAATAAGGGGAAGAAGGCAAGCTAATGGTCTCAAGAAACAATGATTTTTCTTTGCACAAATATGTTTTGGGGCTTGTTCTTGTAGAACTTACAACCAATATTCTTAATGCATAGGAGAGAGGCCACCAAGGCCATGAAGAGGACAATGAGCTCACTAAGTTGCTCAGAGGATGAGCAACACTTTCAGTAGGGGGTATGATGGGCCTTTAAATTAGACATAAATTAAGGCCCATGCCTCTAAATTAATATTAATTAAGGCTTATGACCATCCTTCAACACATTAAACCTCTCTTTTTGCATTATATAATTTATTTTTAACTTTAATATATTCATTAGGAAGGTTTATGAATAATTAGTTATTTGTGGCTAATATTATTTGTTTTTATGGAATATTATGAGAATATTGGGCAGATTATGAAGATTTGGAGGAGGAGATAATTTAGGGACTTTTTCCCTACTACAAGAGGATCAATAATAAATAATAAATCAACAAGATATTATGGAATTATGGCACAGATTGTGGAACTCCAATGATTGAGAAAATCTAGTAATGTGTTCCACTAATCAAGATATCAGATCCACTAATCAAGGGATTCTAGTGGAAAAGCTTCCTCCATTCATGGGGAATGATTCCTAATCATTTTGAATAAGTACTAAGTCGAATTTTCCTCTATGGAATGATTGAGAAAATCTAGGAATGTGTTCCTTGCCATTGAATGCAAATATCTAGTATTGAGAACCAGATCCACTAATCAAAGGATTTTGTTGGGGAAAGCTTCCTCCATTCAGGGGGAATGATTCCTAATCATTTTGTATAAGTACCAAGTCGAATTTGTCTATAAGGATATATTTTCATTAGTGTTCTTGTGGAGAGAACTCGTATTTTTTGCAGTTCGATTATATTTTCTTACAAGGATGTAATTCTATTGATGAAAATAATGAAGAATGGTGTCATGTTCAACTTCTAAATATTATTCTCCTCCATAGGTCTCTAAGTTTCCTTGGGCTTGGTCATCCAGGGAACATCAAAGCCCTTTTTCATCATTTTCTTTCATTCTTTTCACTTCTTATTCACATGCATGTCCTGTTTTATTTCTTTTTATTTCTACATTTAGTATTAATGATTTCTTGCTGTAGGATTGAGTTAAATGGTTGATGTAAGTTCTTTTACAAGATCACAAGAATTAGTTCATCCCTGGAAAAGCTTTGAAAGTTCATATTAATAATTGAGCTGCTTCGATTAGTCTTCTTCTTCCCAAATCTAGATTGATGGACCTCCTTTTTATCAAAGAACAATGAATATCTGCTATTTTTTAGAGCATGCTAACAAGATACAATCAAGTTAGTTCTACTTGCATTAGATCAAAAAGGAATTCTAGTTCATAACAATAATTAACTCATTGCATTTGCACTTGATTTGTTTAGCCTTTTTTTAGATTTACTAGCTCACCAATTCTCGAATTTCTAGATTTTCGACTAGTAATAATTTTTTATTTTTTCTACATGTGTCAATAGATGTCTTTTTGAGTGATTCAACTTGGAATAGAGACCTACGACATCCTAGTTAATAAAAGAATTTGTCCCATCCAATTTGGATATGATTTTCTTGGTCATTAAACCCTCACCAATTTAATCATTTCACAATAAAACTTCTCCAAGTTTTTTGACCAAATCCATCCATCTCCCAACGTTGCTTTTGAGTTTTGAAGATGTCCTAGGCACTCGCTTGACTCATTCCATCCACCAAACACTTTCCCTAAGATTTTCGTCACCTTCAACATGCATCATTTTTCTCTCGACTGTGTCCTGTAGGTTTTCAGGCGATCTTGTAGGTTTTTAGTACATCCTGTAGGAAATCACTATAGCATCATGTAGGAAAGCTTGTTTTGAGGCCGAATTGAGGAAAAATCCTCTAGGAAGCTAGCAAAGAGTCCCTACTTGTCTCCTAAGCCTTCCAAGCATCCACCATCATCTCCAATCCACCTGCCACATCACTAGAAGAGATTAGCTTTCATACTCTCATATGAAAAAAAGGCAAAAATAAACACAAATTTGTTTTATTCATTTACATGCACAGTAGTCAAATGTTTTATGGTTTGAATCTGAATTGTTAGGACAATAGGATTGCATACATGTTATCTTAGAATTTTTTTGAAGCAAAGTATTTTAGCAGTTAGTTAGAAAATTGTGTGTTTTAGCATTTCATTTCAGTCTCTTTCCTTTTACTTTCTTTCTTGCAATAGGTTAAGGTTCCATTTCGAACATTTCATTTTCTGCAATAGTTTAGGATTTGACTTCAGTATATGCACTCCATTACATCATGACAACAAAGGAAGGACACATTGTATGACACAAATATAGTGCCGATACTTTTTAAGTTTGTACAAAGACCGAGTTGATAATTAAAGTCGGTAGTCTTGGGAGTTGCAGCATTCTTGTTGCAATATCGAGGCTCATAAAGAATGAGCGCATATTTCTGGTTTTTTTGTTTATATTGTAGGTGTTGAATGGTTTATTTACATCTAGCCAATGTAGATAACCTACCCAAGAAATAAAATTATGTAAATTCTTAATATTCAATTGTACACCATTGACTATAATATTTGAGAGATTTATTATATACTCACAACATTCTCAATCTTTGATATCCAACCTTCTCATCTATATTTTTGTAAATATAGTTATTGAAAAATAATTCATATTATCATCAATATGCCATAACATCCCTTCTCATAATAGTTACATTTCACGTTCCCAAAAAAGAGCAAGTGAACAAAGTCATTGTCTCTCTCTTTCCCATTCCATTAAGTCTCTTTTGAGATCACATGGTATCATTTTCCATATTTTATATATAAACCTACACTCTTGTGAGTAAAAAATATGGCTTTTCTACTTATATCAATCAATAAAACTCTGCTAATTATAATATATTCTCTTAATTTTATTTTACTAGTACCATGAACAAGTAATATAACATCACATAAAATAGATACATCAATCTTCCCCATCATAAACTATAACATCACTTCAGTTTTTCAGTACAACTAAAATAAAACTTAATTCAAGTAGATTTTATTTTAATATTCATAATTTATTTAACGATGAAGAACATTTTTTATATTTATCGTTTACTAATAAACTTTAAACATGATTTTCCAATTTTCTTAATTCATTATTATAATATTATAACATTATTCATTATCATAATTTTATAGCATTTTCTAAATTTAATTTTTTAATAGAATTAGAATGCATAAAAAATGTATGGATCTTTTAAGTTTAATAGTGTGAAAATATTATTCTTCTTATACACAATCAAATAAATGAAATTAAAAGAATTTTAACCGTTTTTCTATTTCAAAATCTTTAAATATCAAGTATCCACGCATTATTAACATGCATCTAATTTCAAAATATCATTAAAAAAATATTAAAACCACTCCTGCTGATCACAGATATACGCTTTACCTAGGCTTCTACCCTTCGTTTTCTCAAACCACACATTCCACTGACTGATGCCTTTGCATTAAAAGTTTCAATTTCGGTTTTTTATTCATTTGCCTGTATTCAAATGAGTAGTAGAGCAGGAAGACATGAGAGTGAGTGTGATTATGGCCAACGATGAGAAGCCAACCCTCCTGCTAAACGCACGTCTGTGACCACCGCCGTAGTTAATTAAAATCCAAGGTTGTCGTTCATTCTTATTTTTAATAATGTAGATTTGTTAGGTGAGGTGAGGGATGTGATATTTGTTTGTATATGTTTTTTATATTTCGTTGGAAGTTCAAGTGTAGCCATCTTAATTTAAAATAAATGTATCGTAAATAATGAAAAAAAAAAAGAGTTATACTTTATTTATTTATTTTCTTCATATATATTGTTCTTCCATGTCAAAAACTTTAACATGGTATTGTGTTTATACCGGATGTGATATTTGTTTGTATATGTTTCTTATATTGCGTTGGAAGTTCAAGTATAGCCATCTTAGTTTAAAATAAAATAAATGTATCGTAAATAATGAAATAATAGAAAGTTATAATTTATTGATTGGCTTCATATGTATTGTTCTTCTATGTCATAAATTTTAACATGGTATCATGTTCATATGGGCCTTAATGCTTAATGCTTAGGTTGTACATTATATTATTTCTGTATGTTTAATTTGTATCTTTTAAAGAGTATATTAATGAATTTGAGTATTATGGTTTGAAGCTAAATGTATTTGTAGATCAATATTTTACAGTTAAATGTTTAATTAGAATTATGGATTGTTTTCATGATGGCTGTTGTGGTTAATTCTTCTATGTTATTAACTTTAACATGCTATCATGTTTATGTTTGCATCAATGTTGAGGTTTTGGATTATATTATTTTTGTAAGTTTAATTTGTATATTTCAAAAAGTACAATGCTGAATTTAGACAGTAGGGTTGAAGCTAAATGTATTTGTATGTTAATATTTTAGGGTTAAATGTTTACTTAGAACAAGAAATTGTAATCAAATGCATATTTATGAATACCAAATTCCATGGGTTTTATTTCAGACCTTGGTGGCTCCAATATGGGATCTTGTGGGTTATGGGCCCACAAATTTATCCTTTCACTCCTTAATCACGTAGCAATTAAAACTGTACATCCCAAAATTCATATATTGTGCTTCATGCCAACCCATGCTTGACATGATACCATAGGTCGTGATTCCTCACTTTGGTTGGGGTTGAGCTTTCATTTTATTTCGCGGTGGATCTAGATTAACGCAGGGTCCAACCAACCAACTGGGCCTCATCCAAATAGGAGGTTGAGCTAGTCAGCCCTTCTTCTCAGGTTCGCCTTTCATAGTGAAACAACCATGCGGTGCTCCCAACTCCTTCTTCACTAATCAACACTGGACTTGGCTCTAACGTTGTGAACATGGCCCCTATATGTTTTAAAAATCTTATGGATCTCACTCATAATATGCATTTAGACACAAGCATTAAACATTTTTTTAGCAGAAAACCAAACACACAAAACGAAGAAATGATAAACAAGAAGTGCACAAACAAACTATATATATATATATTCAAAATTTGGGCTTGATTACATACTACAGCCTTTTGAGGTTGAGAACCTCTTACATTTGGTTTGATTTTACAATGGTTTTGGCCAATGCCTACTAACATACATTTGGGAAAAACGAAAGATCCTAAAATCCTAACAAAATGAGAACCTGATTCTCTGGTAGCACATGCCTTCTAAAGGCTTCAAATTAATGAAAATTTACATAAAAAAGATAAACATAAAATCATGTTCATTTTCTCAAGATGCTAGGCTTCTCCTTCTGGAAGCTATTGAGAATCAATTTGTATTGGGGCAGGGTGGATGCTCCTTCATGATACTCCCTCGCTTGGAATCCTCCATGATCTTCTGATCATGTGTATTCATTGTCGCATCTCATCCATATTCATCTCGGTCTTCTTTATCACCTGATCTCTAAGTGAGTTGCAACTCCGCATCCTTCACTGAAACCTCACTAACTCTCTTCCTCTGGCTCAAACTTTTGGCACCTTGGTTCACTTCCTCTGTAACCTTTCAAGCTTCCCTTGCTCTCTTCGCAGTTGCTCCTCTGCTCACATCTTGAGAACTTCTCTTGTTCTTTTGCAATAAATCCTCCCCTTCGCCTATGCTCTAATACCACTAATTGAATACAAAATTCCAGGGAGTTTCATTTCAACCCCTCATGGCTCCAATCAGGGATCCTGTGGGTTATGGGCCCACAAATTTCTCCTCTCTCACCTTAATTGTGCAAGAATTTAATTCATACATCCCAAGTTCAAATATCAAGCATCATGCCAACGCACTCTTGCCTTGATACTGCAGGTCAGGAATCTTCACTTTGGTTAGGGTCGAGCTTTCATTTTATTATGTGGCGGAACTGGATTAACACAAGCCCTGACTAGCCAACTCAGCCTTGCCTATGTTGGAGGTCAAGCTAGTCATGGCCTTCTTCTCGCATTCGCTTTGTGTAGTGACACAATCATTCAGTGGTCCCGAATCCTCCTTTATTACCAACACTAGACTTGGCTCTAAAGCTGTGAAGATGGCATTTGTATGCTTTAAAACTCTCGTGGCTCTCACTCGTAATATGGATTTGGACATGAGCATTAAACATTATTCTGGTAGAAAATAGAACACAGAAAACAAATAAATGATAAACGTGAAGTGCACATGTGAATTGTATATATATTCAAATTTTGGGCCTAATTACATACTATGATCTCTTGAGTTTGATAGTCTGTGGCACTTGACTTGATTTTACAATGGTTCTATTTAATGCCTTCTAACATACTTGTGGGAAAATTTATAAAACAAAAGATCCTAAAATCCTAATATAATGAGAACTTCATTCTATCCCAACACATGCCTTCTAGGGGCTTCAAATTAATGAAAATAAATTTCTATTGAAGTGGGATGGATGTTTCTGCATTACATACCAGGAACCCTCATCAAGGAGAAGATTTGCAGTGTGTTTTATATATATATATATATATAAAAAAAAATAAATTAATATGATGATTCTAATATATTGAATTTAATTAATATTTTGAAAAATTATGATGCATATTTAATGCATACTTTACTTCCAAATCTAGAGAAACATTTCATTGCCTAAGTGTTTAAGTAAACAATTAGTCTTACAATCTGTAGTTTAATTGAGCTCATAGCTTTTACTAATGGAATACAGATCAATTTAACGAGTACATAATCATCCTTGATAGAGCACAAGGTAATCATGAGTATGAATAAATACAATATTATCTACTCTAAATATCATTTAGCTGCTTTCCATATATAGAATTGTTGAATATTCTGAAAATTTTATTAATTTTTTAATTAAAAAATAAAAAATATTATTATTACTATGTGGTAGGTTAGGGTATAACGCATTCAAAAATACATTAACCCTTCAACTAATTTCATGTTGACCAAAAATTTATAAAAAACATGTAAAGTAGACATTAAAACTTACAAATAATTTATTTTTTCCCATTATTAAATTGAGTTTATTTAATTTCTCATTGGTTCAGAGGAGAGAGACTCTTATTTAGTAAGAGTAACTTGGGATTTGTCATTAAAATAAATAATAATTACTTGGGATTTGTCATTAAATAACATAAAGTCATTCAATACTCTTCACACAACGTTGAGGATTCCAAAGTGGGGTCCCCAGAGGGGTGCTGCACTATGTTCACACTGCCAAAAGTTTGGCCATACGGTGTGGGCATATTTATTTATCGTATCAATAAAGCATTGAAAATAGCAAGGTGTATGTAGTATACCTGTTTTAGTAATTTCTACAAATATTGTGATTTTTTTTTTTTTTTAATTTCAACCGTCAGACAAAGTAAAATTTGAAATTCTAAGTCTGATATTGGATGTGACATTCCACGGAGGACATAAATTAGAAATCGTTGTTAAGTTTATTTTAATTAATAATTTTTATAGAGAACAAAAATTATTAAATTATTATTAATTATAAATAAATCTAAAAAATGATGAGATACAAATAAAAAAAATATATTTATTAACTAGAATTAAACAATAGAAACAAATTAAAGTCAAAATGAATTTGATCTTGAAAGAGTGACTATTGTGGCATAATAATTAATGGAAATCACAGCAGAATTGGGGAAGACTTGGGCTTCACTCCAGGTATACGAAGATCTTTATATTAAAAAATATTTCACAGGTTTGAGGAGAGTCGGTGAACCAAAATATCCTAAACATTTCAATTGATAATCGGGTAAAAATATAGACTCCCCCATTCATTAACTGAAATAGACTTCAAGATTTTGTCGACCCTTTTTGCTTTCCTCGACAGTTAAATTGCTTATATTTAAGTTTTAAACATTTTTAATTTAAATAACATTTCTTAAAATTATGTAAGACATTGTCTCGGACCAAACGCATAGGCGTAGTTATGCATGAGATATTAGGCAATAACACAAATTGGTAGCATTAATTCATAACATTATGTTCTTCCAGAGAGATTTCACTTGAGCCTCTGTATTTGATGACCGAGATCGTGTCAATCCGACAATTGATCTCACCTTTGTGTGACAACTTGCATGTCTGAAAATGGCCCTCCTTTGACCCGACCTTCGTTACACTGCCTTTATCCCATGCCCATGGCTCATAGCCTGCATTTTAATTTTGGATTTGGCATTAAACAATCAAAATCCATTCGGTGCTAATTGCATTATATGTTTCAACTGCAAACTAAAATGCCTAGCCCACCCTTCCTTCATTTCTTGTCTCATCTTTAATGCCCTGAAGCACTTGAAATTATCAGGATATCTATCCAAATCAATTTTTTGCTGTGACAGTACGCTGGTGTAAAGATATATCAATTCGGTAATTAAATGCATGATTATAAACTTCACACTCTTCCATATTTTGCTGATGGAAATCACCAGAAAAAAGAGGTAGTAGGAATCCATTGCTAAAGAAATCTTGTAGCAGGTAGCGGAACTGGTATTAAGTGAAATCACCAGAAAAATAGAGCTAGCAGGAAATGGTTGTGAAAGAACAATTGTAGCATCTGTGCAACTGATTAAAGGTATGGCATGTCATAGTATTGAATTGAATTATCGATGTTTTCTATTTTATCAACTTTCATGCTCCGTTCCCTATCCATGCAATGTATTGTTTTCTCATATCGATAGATGTTTATGTGAGTGTCATTTAAATTGTGGCAGTTAAGATTTGTATAAGCATCATAGTGTATTTACCTCCCTAATTCAAGAAACTATGTAGGTATTTTTCTGATATGGCCCAAACGTGCTCAATCTCTAAGAAATTGTCATATTTGTTATGGCCCTAATGTTCCTCGAAAGTCTTATCGTGTCTTCCTTTCTCTGTGCTTGGGTTTCTAGATAATCTTATTTTCTGGATTGGGCAGTTAGGAAATTTTGATTTTCCTTTCTCTATGGTTGGGTGTGTTGAGAATCTAATTTTCTAGATTGGGTAGTTAGGAAATTTCTTTTCCTTTCTCTGTGGTTGTGTTTCTGGAATTGATTTTTACATTTGAATTAGGGAGATGTCTCCATCTCTTGATTTCGTCGTCTGAAAACTCTAGTTTTCTATTCAAATCACGGAGAAACCTCAACGTCTTTTCCCATTTGTTGGGAAATGCCCTTTTCACCAATCAAGCTACTGAGAACTGTTTTATTTCCCAATTGGATCATTGAGTAAAATAATACTCTATTAGGATTACAAATATATCGTGATAAGTCGGCCATAATAAATTAGTATTTACTGAAATTAAGTTTCACACTTGTACATGTCAACATTGGATGGCCACAAAACTTAGCTGATATCTCCAACATCATTACTCCATTGAAATTTGAAACATATTTTCAGGGAAATTGATGCTCATCTATATCCTATTAAGATATCAGTGGTTCCATAGACAACACCTTGGCTATATCTTTTAGCCACAAGTTTGCACACCTATCCTAAACAATTAAGA
>APFE030667083.1:68406-103296 GCA_000404065.3 Pinus taeda | reverse complement strand
GATGAGGTGCATTATCCAAAGCTTAATTACCCTCTTCAGTTAGGTTGTAGTTGGTATCAATGACTTCCTCGAGTATAACATATGAGGATCAAACTTGCACCATGATATAACGATATGTTGATTGTGAATTAAATACGCTCAGGATTCATAGAAAAACAAAGGTAACCTTTGTATGGCCTCCAACAATATACTCATGTTCAGTACATGCAATTATTGTGCACTTAATTTGCTTGAGATGTTTTGCTTCTTTTTAGGGTTTAATCTAGTCCTATGGTTGGTTGAGTTATTCAAATAATTGAGAAACCTCAATACTTTTTCCCATTTGTTTGGGAATGACCTTAGCCCCAATTAGGCTACTGATAACTATTTTATTTCCCAATTGGATCATTGAATAAAAGAATACTCTATTAGAATTTTCTTTTCTTTTGAGTTTCATTTCTCTATTCCTTTCTGGTTTATTGTTAAATATTTTCTCTTAATTTTTCTCTTAATTCATTATCTTATTGGATTGGTTTGTGGAAAACCCCTATTTCTTGGACTCAAGTGTTTAGTTATAGTTACCTTGGCTATATATTTTAGCCATAGGTTTGCAAACATGTCGTAAATAATGCAGGTCATCCCAGGGTTTCCACATATGGGTCGACTCAACACTCTTATTTAGTTTATTATTGTGCATCTCGGTTGATTGCTTGGAACAAAAGACACTTTGTTATATAGTGAGCCCTCATTTTCATCATGCAACTTAAGCTACTGGCCTAGGCTTTCATTCACACCTTCTCAATTCTTCTTGCACAACGGCCTGCGAGAAATAATCAAGGTTTCTTCTTCCCCAATCTAAAGTTCATTTCAATCTTATCAGTTATGCTCACATGGGAATCCAAAGCAAGTGAAAAGATCATTTCCAAATATAAATCCATATCTTCAGTTAAAGAATCACTATACTCACCATCAAAAACTTTTGGCTCAAGGTCCTTGTCATTATTTGGACCAAGGTGAGGTTCCAGGTCATTTTTTATGCTATCATGGTGATTGACCTTCTCAACAACAACTTCCTTTTCAGTATCATATACTGGAGAACCTTCAAAAGTTGCAAAATAGAATTTATGCTTTTGCACCAATAACATACCAAGGCCTTCATCATTTGCAAATTCAAATGCATACTCATTTTCGACATCATTATAGTATTTAAACAATTCCTGGCCAACTCTGTCATATTCATCAGATTGTTCAAATTTGTTCTTTATGTCATCAGAATACCACTTTCCCTGATCATGTGTGCCACCTGAGTACTCCCTTCTTGGGTCATCCCATTTGTTTTTATGACTATCATCAAATCCTAGTGGCTTTTCGAAGCATGGTCCATTTGAATTTTTATCAATGCCATTGTGGGGATGCTGTTTCACTCACATTTTCAGAATATGTTGGCTTATATCATTTTTTTCTTTATGGTCATGGCCAAACTCTTCATCAAAATCTAGAGGACAAACATAATATAAGAAATATGACTTGTCTCAACTTTGTGCAATGAATACATCTAGTTTAGAATGTTCATTAGTGTTTTTTTCATATCATCATGCTAAATCTACAACAACCTCCTCAATGATTTCAAGCGGATCATTTTTCATAGCATCAATGACACTATTCTTTGAATTGTTCTATTCTTGATCAAGAACACCAGTGAAATCACTCCCAATGGGAATGCAAGGTTGTTCTTACTATTGATTTGTCAAAATCTCTTTAAAAACAACCCTATCATCTTGAACAGAAAGATATAATAGGTCCTTTTTTTGTAGGAAAACCAAGAACTCCTTATCATATCTTCCTGTTGTTCTTGAAAGTCTTCTTCTAATGCTTCATCTGTAAAACCACCATTATCATCATGACTAGGGGCCTTAAAATCATTATTGGTTGTGAAATTCCTTTATTTTGAATTTCAACAACATTGTCTCCATTGATAGCCAAGACATCTCAAGTCTAACATCTGAGGATTGAACCTGTGCCATCATATAACGATATGTTGATTGTGAATTAAATACATTCAGGATTCAGAGAAAAACATAGGTGACCTTTTTATGGATGCTGACAATAAAATAATGTTTATTACATGCAATTATTGTTCACTTAATTTGTTTTAGATGTTTTGCTTCTTTTTAGGAATTGATCTAGTCGTATAGTTGGCTCAGTTATTCAAATCACTAAGAAACCTCAACTTTTTTTCCCATTTGTTTGGAAATTCCCTTTGCACAATCAGGTTACCGAGAACTATTTTATTTCCCAATTGGATCGTTGAGTAAAACAATACTATATTAGGATTTTCTTTGCTTCTGAGTTTCATTTCTTTGTTCTTTTCTCGTTTATTGTTAAATGTCTGCGCTTAATTCATTAGCTTATTGGATTTGTTTCTAGAAAACTAATGTTTCTTGGACTAGATTGTTCAGTTATAGTTATTTCTATTGTTTTTGGCTTGAAAAGCATAATGTATATATCACTTTTTTGCAAATAAACTTTGTAGTATATTTCTCATATCCCTCCTTATGTGTAACCTTTAACCACGTGCACTCCTCTTATTTATCAGTTTAATTACATCAAATAGTAATTAATTGGTCTAAGATTTCATTTAGTCAACCCACTTTTAATTTGATATTATCATTGAGAAATTATTTTGGTTTTGATCCTTTGTTTTAACATGGTTCTTTTGTCCAACTCGGTTATTTAGATATTCCTTTTCTTTCCTCCGAACTTTCTCATTTTGGTCTGGTTGTTGGAAAACTGTGATTGGAAATTAAAACTTCTTACAGGTGCTGCTCGTAGGTCCTCTATGCTCCCAAACAATATATGCTAATCCTCTTATCTGAAAAAGTAGCCGTATTATATCAAAATTCTTTATTTTATATGCTTTACAAAAATGTTTTTACGGAATAAAATTGGGTTCAATCTATATGGTGAAGAGGTAGATTTGAATATGTTTGGAATGTGTGGAAAGTCTAGTTGTTTGGCAATCTTTTCAATTCCATTTTCAATATTGTATGTTACTCCTTTCCGACATGCCCCCACCAAAAATTAATATTAATAGTAATATTATCTGATATTTGAAAATTTAAAATTCACCAGGACAATAAAGAATTAAAATTGGCTCCCCGGATGCGGGTGAACAGAGAAGCGATTAACGTGATGGGACGGGGGTGGAGCAGGGTGGCTCGACACCGACCCACCCTGTACGAGCTGTTTAATGTCAATCGGGGGAGGGAAGCCTGGCATGTAGGCCATTATAATCTCCCGTCAAGTGCTACAGGGTCTTCAAGCGCATCCGCTATTATGGCTTCCTCCTTCGCATGTTGTGACCTGCAAGCGACGGCGGCCACCATCAATGAGGCAACTATGGTTTGGATTAATCGAGAAGAGACGAGAAATTATAAGGAGAGGCCGAGCCATACAAGCGTAGTGCAGATAGGTGAGGTGTTGAGCTGGGTTCCCTCTGTCAATTCTGAGCCTGAAGCGGAGAAGTTGTGTCTAGTTTTTGCTAATCCTCTCTGGGGCACTAGTCGGAGTTCTGGCTCTGGGAGGTCTTTGGTGCATTTGTCCTCAATTTTGGGACTCTGGTGCATTTGTCCTGTTTCATGCGTAGAATTGGAAAAGGAAGGGTGGGATGGTGAGGAGAACAACCCCTTGGGTCCCGTTCGATCTAATCCCATCTCTGTGGGTTCTCAAGTCTTTGGTTTAGTTTTCGGCGGCATTCCTTCTGACATGTTATCTAGCTCTGGGAGGTGGCCTCTGAGTATTTCTTCCCTATTCTCGGACCTCCTGCACATTTGCCCTGTTCTGTGCACGGTTTTGGAAAGGGGTGGGTGGAAGACTGAGGAGAACAAGCCTTCTTGTCTCGTTCGGTCCTCTCCCATCTCTGTTGGCTTTCAAGGTTTCAGTGTGGTGTTTGGTGGTTATCTGTCTGTTGCCCTTCCCATAATGGCCTATCTTCGATAGAGAATGGGTTGCCGCAGAGGCCAACCCAGGCGCGTCCCCAACCACTCCACTTTGGACTCGCCGGCCACCAGCGAACTGTTCACTGGGCATTATCCGAGCACCCGTAGTGGGCGTGGAAGGCGCCGCATATCCAATCCGCCTCCAGGGCCACCTTCAACAATTGGGTAAGCCATTTTCACTTTCAACAGTTCTCTTCACTAGCCATGGATCACTTCCCACATCTCTGTTGTGTTTTATGAAACCAGGCAATTGGAGGGCTCTGATAGCCATATGGGAGGCTCGGGAGTTGCGGTTGGTCCTCCCCATGCATTCCAACTTGGCATTGGTATGTTTCCACAGCCTGTTCGAGCCGAACCAGGAGGAGGCATTCAGGACACATAGATGCAGCCTGTCGATCCCAAACCTTCTGCTCAGTTCAATGCTCCTTTTGATGGTGAACAAGAATTCGGTTGGTGCCAAATTGTAGAGGAAAAGCCTGATGAGTAGCATGCTCCCGCTGAAGGTGGTCTTCCTTCTTTTTGGTCAAGTTTTTGGCAATCCTCAAGCTTGTGTTTTGTCATCTGGGTTATGGGTATCTTCTGGTTTCTGATGTATGGGTCTCCTTGTTTTTGTTCTGGATGTTTGGGACTCCATGGGTTCAGTTTAGAACTTGGTCATGTGTTTTTTCCTCGGGAAGGAGGCTTAAGTTATTTTTGGAATGATGGCTCTTATTAGAGCAATGATCTGACTACGGTCACTATGTAAATACCTTCTCTCTTTCTCAATAGAATTAAATTTACTTAGAAAAAAAAGAAAAAAAAGAATTAAAATTGGTTGTTTATACAATATCCAGAGAAACATGGTTAAAAGGTTAGATTCTGTTACGAACATATAGATATTCATAAGTGCCTGCATGTGACAATGCCAAGTATTTTCCTTTATTCCTATTGTTTTCTTTTATGCTCTCGATTTTAATGGTCAAGACTGCTTCAAAACTTGAAGAAAAGAAAAGGAGACAAATACAAGAATTTGGTATTGTGCTTCTTAGGAAACCTAATATATTTGAAATAAATCCCTATTGACAAAGCAGTAGTCATATTTAGCTTATAGCAATTCATTTTTGTGTCCACACCTTATCAATTGTTCTCTGGAAAATTTTTGAGTTGATTAATTTTGTCAGCAAAAAGAACCATGAAAATCATCTTCATGGTATCCATCTTTTGTGCATTTAATTATCCATCTAAGAGCAGAAACTTGAGCAAAATCTGGTAAAACTAGGTGCAAGGTTTCTCCAACTGAGGAACATGCCCACACTCTTTTATGACCACCATCTTAGCCTTCTCTCCAATATGTCTGCAAAAATGAAACGAAAAATTGAACATACGCTTGAAGAGACCAACAAATTATAAAAATATCTAAAACTCCATTTGCATCAAATAATCCAAATTTTGGAGTTGGTTAGCAGTGCAGAATAAAGGTATGGTCTACCTTGAAGGTTCAATCCTTCTCTTCCCAAATTAGTAGACGTCTTGTTTGATTTCATCCAAATACAAGAATATTAGTTTTCCATCAATAATTTCATACAAATTGATACATTAATGTATCCTTATTTAATATTTCAGAATGAATAATTTATTTTGATGGCATATTTTTAAAATAATTGTAGTGTAATGAGCTAAATTTTTTGACCTCGCTGTTATCAAACTAAATTCAATACTTAAACTAAATTCATTTTAAAAAAACTTTAAGATTACTTTCATGTAGCATAGAAGACACTTGAAAACTACATTAATGGCCTGCACATTATGTGTAATCATGTTGTTACGAAGTCTTGTTTTAGGTGAATTAGAGCCATCTCACTTAACTTGTAGTTCTTGTCAACAACATTGTTTCTCTTCTTGATATGTTGCTAAAGTACATGGCTTTTGTGATTTCCTACGACTCCGCTTTACTGTAGATACATATCAATGACATTACAAGCAATAACAAAATACAACCAACAATGATCAACATAACAAGAAATAGTTATTCCAGAGGAAAATTTGAATTTCCTTATAATCTTGTAATGTATGAAAATGGTTTGCATAGCATTTGGAACCTATGCTTCATCCTTTTTTGACTTTCACCATCCGTTTCCATCACAATGATGATGAAATAAACAATTCAAGATCCTCTAGTACCCAATAATATATTTCTTTTAAGATGAAATAAGAGATTGCAAATGATAATCAAAAACCATGTCTGGGTTAGAGCATTCCTTCGTCATCATTTTCCTTTCTTGAGGTTCCCTCGTGATTTTGTTGTATGTAATAAGATATTGGTTCCACATATAGAAACTTATATGAAAAATTAATTGTCTTCTTTTGTAGGGTTTCCTTGCAAATACATGGGAGTAAGAATGTCAAGTTAGTTGCACGTTGTATTCCACTTTTCTCCTAGTTTTATTTCATTGCAAATACAACTTCCCTATCCTGTTCCAAATTTCCCAATCTTACAACAACAAGAAAATTGCATTTAGCTAGCCAATTTCAACAAAACCTTCACCAAATAATGATATAAACATGTCTAAAACAATTTATGTTGATAGTTGCAAACCCAAAAAAAATGTGACAATGATGCCACTATTGATGATGTCTTGAACACCAACAATATTTTTAGACTTTAAGCATTTTCATATGCTCCAGGCGATTGTCTTTTCAATACAATTGAATTCATTTTGCATTTTCGATATACGTCCACTAAAATGTGAAATGGAACAATAGACCACTACTTGATGTGCCTCAAATAAGGTCACATAGAATCACTGGAATCATTCAATTACGAGCTAGTACCCAATTTTCTGTATCAGCTATATGGAATTTGTGACGTCGAAACATATTTATGAAGAATGCATCTTCCTGCTTCAAATGGTCCTATTGAGAATGAACAAGGACTATGGGGAGACACATTTTGCTTACACTAGCTAGATAAATGGTTGAATTTATTAGTAGGAATTTGGTCATTAACAAACAAAAAAAGGTAATTTCTATTTAATTCAAACAAAACAACAAACCCATTGCATATATTTTTCAATGATCAAAACCCCTTTAATGGGCACTATGAACTATTGTTATACAAAAAAATAGCTCGATCAATTGTAATATGCAATGAATACCTTTCTCCTCCCTGCAAATATCTACAAAGCTATTGGGAAATAATGGATGACAAAATGCAATGCCATAGATTACATAAAGGAACAAACACTATATCCATTTATGGAGATAGCGTGTTCTTTGCACTTTTCCATTTGATTGCACCTAAATTTGATGTAGAATCCTTAAGACTTTACACTGTGCAGTCATTCTACAATTTGATCATGTGCAATCCAAACACTGCATGCATTATCTACAAAAATATCTATCAAATGATGCCATAAAAACTAAAAAAAAGGTTTCAAATTTGAAAACATACCTTATCAATATGGCAATTCCTTATGAAAAAAGTGGAATCGAATGCAAGCCTTTTTGTTTGCAATGGGAAGCGATATTATTCAATGAAAACATACAGGAATGGTCCTCTATAACTAGGAGCGTTGTCAATTACTACCAATGCAAAGAAATTTCAAGTCAAACATACAATATAGTGTCATTTGAAATATATTCATTTCACGCACATTATGTGCCTTTGTCAATAGACAGACATAACAACAGAAGCAATGTACAATGTCAGATTCTTCCAATAGAAACAACGTCATCGCACACGCAACATGGACCTATGTCAAAAAATGCACATGCACATGGAGACAAATTACAATATGGTATTACATGAATGACAAAAAATAGAAATAATAGGGCCAATGTACATATATTAAAACAACTAGTATGATTACAAACAAAAAAATGTAAAATTTCATGCAAACAAAAGTCACAGAGTAAACATAATTTCTTATCCAAGAAAACCCCATAAAAATTTGCATAGCCAAGATAGAGGACACACCTAAGAAAAATGTCCAATATGTAAACAATTGCAACTTCACAAGAATATCGAGAGGTTTGGACAAGACTTGGAAGAAATATATGTAAATTTATCTGAAAACCATAGAAATATGCCCAGGAAAGTAATAAGCAAGGTTTGCAAAAGAGCACTTCGAAATGGAAAATTGCCACAATTTGTTTTACCTAAGAACATTAGGCAAAACAAACCATTTTCAGTTGTACCCACACTCTTAGAAATTGAAGAACGTCTTGTAGCATTAAGAATTGCATTTGCACAAATAAGACAATGGGGCCACAAACGATCACAAATGAGTTTAACAAGATAGATCATCAATGTTCCTGTACAAATAGATATTGTTTAAGCTGGACTTCCACAATCTATGGAAAACACAAAAATAATTGTTGTTGCATTGAAAAGACAATTGGAATATAAAAATTCATTTCAAATAGGAAAATTATGTGCGTATACTTTCATGAAAGCATTGAAGGACCTATGTTCTCAACACCTTTATAGAGTTTAAAAGATACACATAAATATAAATTGGGATAGAATCCTACAATCACCTATTTCAAATATTCCAATTTGGAATAATAGCTTTGCAAAGAATATACCAGACCTATGGAATGAAAATACTAATGCCTAATTTGTCCTTAATGCATATGCAACTGCATCATATTGCACTTCTTACATGACAAAAGTTGAAAAATGAATGACAAATTCATTTAAAAGGATAAGAATAGAACATGAAAAGAACAAGCTAAATGTTATTGAAATGATA
This sequence comes from Pinus taeda, assembly GCA_000404065.3. Classification (NCBI taxonomy): domain Eukaryota; kingdom Viridiplantae; phylum Streptophyta; class Pinopsida; order Pinales; family Pinaceae; genus Pinus; species Pinus taeda. The sequence continues at coordinate 94,586 of APFE030667083.1, read as the reverse complement.
TGCTCATTGGGCAATGTTGTTGTTAGTCTCCAACAGATCTCAACTCAACAAGAAGTCCATATAAAACTTTCTCTTCCATTAAATCATAGTTCACGAGAATGCATATTCATAAACACGAAACCAATGGATGAATGTACATGTATCCTCAAACCATTGTTCCTGCTAAAACATGAAGATGACAACTCTAAAATGTCATGTGTAGTTCCATTATTGATTATTATATCAATCTACCTAATGTTATTAAACATATATGCCTTGCTGAATTTGCTTCAATGTACAACAAAAATGGCACACCCATTTCAAAAAGGAAAAACCCAAAGGTCATACAATTCGTTAAATAAAAAAACCACATTGACTATGAACACTATTGCATAGAAAAACTTTTGCTATATGTCCCATTTACATTGATACAAAACTTGCTATCATAGGACGTTTTTTATATGTTACATGAAAACACAATAAAAAGAGATGAGTCCAATTTCGCTTATAATATCAACCCATTATGGGGTGATTTAGAAAATTTCATTCATGACATCCAAAATAGCACCATAGATCCCACTAATACAATGAAAAAGCAAAGAATGAGTGAAAACATTAGCGAAAAATATGACTTGGAAGTAGATTTACAACATTCCCATCACCATGAAAGAAAAATACAACTAAATATCAGATTCCACTTATTTGAGCATCTAGTTTTGCTAAAAAATGCATAATATCAAAGATTGAGAAGAATGCTCAATAGAGAACAACAAGCAATTATCAAAGACATTGCAATGAAGAAGCATATGGACATTACAAATAACTATATTTATTATTGATTGTAGGAGTTGGAACTGGAAAAACATTCACATCAAAAGTAATCTTCCAAATGCTCATGCAACTTTATGATGCACGTCATTCAACTAATCCTTTGAAACCAAAGGGTTTGATACTAGCATACATAGGAAAAACTGCATATAATGTAGGTGGAACAATAGTCCACTCTCCACTCCTTATGCCTTTTAACAAGTCTGGCCCCACACCACTTAGCAATGAAACATTGCATGCACTCAAAAAACTTTATGAAGAATTGAGACTATTTTTCATTGATGAGGTTTCCCTACATGGAAGTCGGTTCTTGTTTTTCATTGATGATCGATTGAGGAACACAAAACATGTCCAAACAAAATATTTCATAAATTCTGATATCATTTTTTGCGGTGAAATCTATCAAGCAAAACCTATATATGACTCCTTGATATTCAAACTACCAATTCTCAACAAACAACTAGTCCCATATGAATTTTGGCAAGAAAATTTAAAGTGCTATGAATTGCATATTACAATGTGTCACATAGACGAGAAATTCATCTCAATATTGAATAGAATGCTAACAAACACTCAAATAGAAGAGAATTTGCAATATTTGAGTAAAAATTGTGTTAGACCTGCACCTATTGACCACACTTTCCCCTATCTTTTTTATAAAAATAAGTATGTCACTTGCATAACAATAAAATGTTATCAATTGTTCGTGGAGATGAGATTGTTATCAATGAAATCGATTAAGAATAAAAAAACCATGGCAATTTCCCTTCCCATTTACATACAACAACATTTCCTTCATAGATAGTCGTAAAATTAAACATGTTAGTTGAGATCTATGCTAGAAATTATGATTCACAAGATGGCCTTCTTAATGTAGCAGACATAACCATTAAAGCCTATACAAAAACAAATGAAATTGATGTCATATGGATCAAGTTCTTCGATGCAAACATAGGGAATTTCTAAGCAAAAATGCTGGCTCACTTCTATAGTGAAGGAATTTTCAAAGATTGGATCCCCATATTGCAAATAGAAAAACTAATAACAATGCAAGAAAAAACAGGCTATATGAAAATACGAAAATAGTTACATATTCTATTGGCATATGCTCGCACAATCCATAGATCACATGACCTCACTCTAGACAACCTTGCATTTTATCCTAATGCGATACAAACTCATCGATTAGTTTATACAACTTTGTCTCATGTTAGAAACATGCAATCCTTGCTCCTACTAAAACCACTAAAGAAAGAAAATTTTAAAGTCAAGCAGAAAATAACAGTTGAAATGGACCATCTATGATAATTTGCAAAATGGGAAGTAGATTACAATTATCCATCTTTGCATAGACATTTATGCACATCATTTGTCTCTCTAAACAATCGAAACCTAGAAGCTTATATCAATGATGTCCTCAATGACTATGATCTAATGGACACTGATATTATGTGTTTACAAGAAACACATTTGAAACAAGAAATATTGAAACAAAATTTCAAAACATTTAATTCGATATCAAGCTGTTATAAATATGGATTCCTCACATGTTTCAAAGAAAACATAAATATTGTTGAGAAAATGCAATTTCAAGAACACAATGTAGAAGCATTAATGACAAATATCATTCTACATGGAATGCCAATTACAATTGTTAATGTTTACGAAACACCCTATGCCACATTGCCCAATATACTAGATATTCTTGAAAAAACATTTTCCAATATATCTATTAGTAAACCAATAATCATCATAGGAGATTTCAATGTTAACATGCGTGAACATAACACTAGAAATAAGATAGTAAAAGACTATACGCATAGCCATAACCTCCATTTCCTACTAGATACAAATACCTATGTGCACACATCACTCATTTACCATGTATGGTCTAACATAAATAAAAAATACAAGATCTACAAGCTAGATACTTATTGGTCAGATCATGACACAATCTGTCTCATAATTGACCATGTACATGCATATGAATCACAAAACACATCGAACTCTTTCCATATCTGCAATTAATATCATTTTCTTTCCCCTGTTATTGTCATTGAAACTTAACTATTCATTACTGTTCTTTTTCAAGCATCTATTGTATCCATATCCAAATAAATTGCTAATGCAATTTCATTTTCTCTTATAGAGCTAAAATGGATCAAAGTTGCAATGACCAAAAATGCAAAAGGGAAAGTATTTACATATATTGTAAAATATCCATTACACATTATATATATATATAATATATATATATATATATAATATATATATATATATATATATATATATGAAATTTGTTTTCATGTTTCCAATATCACTAGTTCCATTTTCCACTCATTATCACTTGCAATGAAAAAAATACCTTGCAACCTTGAGCAGCAAATCAACAAAATAATGGAGGAAGAAAAACAACTAACAAAAGAAGAGACAAGGTAAGTTAAGCCATGCCCATCACTTATTTACTTTTGTCACATTGTAATATACACATCAACATTTTTTTCTTTGTAATTGACTCTAATTTGATTTATATGTGCACAGTTCAAATGCACCATCGAAAATTCCAATATCAATTGAATAATTAAACATCTGTAAAACTCGAATATTATTCCATGGTGATGTAATGGTTGTCTAAAGAAAATTTCTTGACAAAACACAAAAAACTCATCAAATATTGCATGCAGGTCTCACTCATCAGCAGGGATTGATGACAGTCACATTGGTTGTTCCAAACGAACTCATCGAAAAACACAATCAAAAGATCTTACTAGGAAAAGGAATTGCAGTGACAAATTTCCAGATTCTACCAAAAACAAATTTTGACCATGGCTAATGTGATCGCCTTTTTTTGTCAAACAACACAAGCACTGTAGAAAACATTAGCCCAATTTGTTCAGAATACAAATTTTTTCCCAATGCAACAATAAAACAATTACGAGAAAGCATATAAACATTCCCAATAGCAACAGTTGTAGCACTTGTAATAGCAACTCGAAAATTTGGCATTTAATATACATTTCAAATTAAAGATGGAAGTTCTCAAGATGATATGGCCTTGGTAAGTTTCTTTTCCTTACACCATTCACCCATAAGATGTATGAATTTTTATTTATTGTCTTTATGAAATAACAAGATTTATGTTTTTAGTCCTTTATGTCACAGTTACAACTATTTGAAAACTTGTTGCCTATCTACAATGAAATTGAACAGAGACTGAAAAATGGAGAAATTTCGATTATGCTCTTCAAAAACATAACAAAAAGAAAATACCTCAAGGAAAAAACATTCCGTACAACACAGGACATATTCATCACAAATTTGAATACTAAAATAGAACAAGATCTCTGAAAACTAATTGAACGACAAAACCAGGTACATACATATCAAATAATCTAATTATTTTTAATTACAGAATTATTTATTTTCCATTATAGATTTGTTCAATAGTTTTTTTTTCTATCAGGTGTAAGGAACACTTCTAGTTGCAAATGCATATTGCACACCATTTGAACCTGTGTGTGGACTTTGTAGTTGCCCAATCTCATCAACTCTAATGATAGAAAATATGTAAAAATTTTGCACTAAATGCAACCAAAATACTGTGCTTCTCGTTCTGCATTATATCAACTTCATTATAAGAACTCCTTATAACAACACATTTCGATGTTGCGTTAGAAATAGACTAGTTTTAATGTAGTTGTTGCCAACATTAGCTCAAATGTCTTACCAAGATTATTTGCAAAAAAAACAACAACAATTTATATGTTGCACAATATCCAAGTTGAGGGTATCTTCACTCTAAATGGAGAAAATGAGACTTTAGATACCGACCACAACAACAAGCAAAGAAAACTCAGCCATAGTCTCAAATAGAAATTTTATCTTGTCTCCCTAGGTAACAATTTCATTATTTGACTTCTAGTGTTTAGTCATATAACAAAATTCTTTAGTTTTTTATTTATACAAGCATACTAAGGATTTTGTATTATTTCTCTTATTGCAGGGCTAGCCATCATTCAAAAGCAAGAGTCCCTGATGTCACAGAACTTAAGAGCCCAATGTTGAAAGGAAAATGAGCATGATAGTGAACAATTTCAACTTTTTTGTTCCAAACCTGATAAAACAATAGAAATTCTTTTTTGATACTATGTCAATCAAAATGATTTACCTTTTTTATAAGCTTATATTACTACAACAACATTTATAACTTCTTTATTACATAGATGTTTTGAAAATTTTCACTTCCAATTTGGTGTCTATAAATAATAATTATCTGCATTTTCCTGTAATCTGTTATGTTCTGTAAACTAAAAAAAACATGTTGCCTATACTCTTATTTTGATTTTTAATGCTAATGTTGAGCTAGGGCCTTCTACATCTAGGCTTCTAGCCCTTTCTTTGTTTCATTTATTTCCATAGATGCTTGTTATGTTTTTCATGTATTTTGTTAGATCATCTTACTTTATGCTTTTGGAGTAGCTTTGTGACCTCCCACAGGCTCGTGTTGATGATTGTACTTTTTAGTCCCATCCCATTGATAAAATTATATGATCTAATCCTATCTTAGTTGTTGCATCTAAATATAATGACAAAATCCTCTTTCTGGAGAAAATGGCCAAGTTACCCAATGAAAAGAAAATTTATCTATATTCCATTTTTAGATAGTTATAGATATTTCTTTTACACAAATACCTATATTAAATGTGATAACTGCATGTGGTGTTTTTACACAATAACGCTCCTTGACCAATCCCATAAATTGAAAAATTATAAAATTTAATTATAATGGATAAAAAATATATTTTTTAAATATACAAAAAAATTATATTTGTGATGGTGATACGATTAGGCACTAATGTAAATAACTTTGAAATAACTCATCTGACATAGTATTTTATAAATTTAATCTTCTTGCCTAATCTTCTACCCTCAATCTAGTTATATGCTCTTATCCAAGTGATTTGTGATTATAAGTTAATATTCTTGCCTAATTTTGTGCCTTCAATCTAGTTATTTCCTCTTATTTCAATGATTTGTGCTTATTTGGTACCTTACCTAGATGAGAAAATTTCTGATTGCAATGAAATTCAAGCATTATACTGGTCAATGTCTAGTTAATAGACATTAATTAGTAAGAGTTTTTTAGATTAAATATAATTTTTTGTTATAATGAAATTTACATCAATAAACTATTCATTAATTCGGTAGAGTTTTTGAACATTTTCTCTTATTTAAAAAATGGAAATGGAGAGGGAGAGCCTTTGAACATTTTCTCTAGTTACGAAAAAGAAAATGGCCAAGGGGGATTTTCTTTATGGATTTTTTTTGTTTGAAATGTGCATATTACTTTCACATAAACATTGAGACAATCGTAATTCATGAGCAAAAATATAGTAGAAGTGTTGGAAGTAATCATTATATATATATATATATATATATATATATATATATATAGGGAAGAATAAGTTATACAGAAGCATATAAATAATATTCACCAAGGAAATTTTAAGTAAGGTCAAATATGCAACAGGGTTGGGAAGAAAAGCGGAGATTTGCAAAAAAATACATGTTATTATAGAAGTGGCAGGCCAATGGTTTGAAAATTTAGGTTCATAACTTATTTTCAACTGACTTCTTTTAAGTACCTTTTCCAGCGTTTGACGTAACTTATCTGTAAATTGTAGGAATTTACATCGTAACTTCCTTAGATAGAACACCAAAGGAAACCACTCACAAACAGATCCCATATCGATACATTAGTATTCTTGACATGGTTAAAACCCTCAAAGAGAGAAATAGTCCACTGCCTGAGCCAACACAGCCACTTCAGGCAATTTAGTAATGTAAAAGAAACAAAATTTACATAAGCTTCTCTCATGAATGGTCACCTTAAAAATGACCCTCCATGCTCTTTAATTAGAGATCATGGGCCAATCTGGTGTTAAGGCATAGATCAAGTGTTGGTAATACCGAGGAGAGAAAGAACCATCAGATCACTTCATGTCTAGAACATACCGTGACCGTCGAATTGTATGTTACAAAAAGTACATAGAAAAGAAACACATTTTACCTAACTATACACTAGACCAAGTTATACTTAACTATTTCCTGTGTGTTGGAATATCCCAACATAAATACATAGTATTGTTGTAGGTATGAATATGTTTTCTTCCCCTTTCAAAAGTTTGTACTCTGACATGCCTTCCACCAGTTTCCTCCTTACCCATTTGTAATGTAGGATTTTATTTGAGCAAGGAGTTACAAAGAGTTTCCTCCTTACCCAATTGTAATGTAGGATTTTATTTGAGCAAGGGGCTACAAATGTTTTATGCATTAGATTGAATCTATTAGTATTGAATACTACTATAAATTTATTTCATAAATTTGACTTTAAATTATCACATGTTAAGCTTTAATATAATGTTAACACAAATATATTATCACATGTTAAGTTTTAATATAATCTTAATTGATAGCAATATATAGCAAAGATCATTATGCATTGAGTTAAGTAAGAATTAATGTTATATGTGGGTATGTTATTTAGGACATATCCTAGTGAGTTTTATACATTGTGTTATGATTTATATTAATTTATTTCTATAATGTTTGTGTTTTTTTTTAAATATCATGCTAAAGGTTGTCTTCAAGGTTGGTGTCAATGTCTAAACAATTATTGTGTTATCTATTTTTACACATAATATATTGCTTTTTACACATAGCATATTGTTGTAGTTGAAGTAACTTTGGTCTTTCTTGGGATATTGGTGAAAAAAAAATCAAACTGCTAAATTTATTATTTTAAGTTGCGAAATGTCTCTACTGTAATAACGTATTGTTAAGTGAAAAAAAACATAACCTGGAATGTTCTTATTACTTAACATCACGTGTGGTAATAATGTATTTTTAAGTGAAAAAACCATAAACTATTTTTTTTATAAATATAATGGAATGTTCTTATTGCTTAACTTCACGTGTGGTAATAATGTATTCTTAAGTGAAAGAAACATAACCTGATTTTTTTTAAATATAAAACATGATGATATTTTACATTCTTAGTTTAAATATAGATAAATTAATGTGAAAAACTATGAAGATTTAGCAAAATGGAAGCCTATATAAGTGCGTGCAAAAACAGACGAAAACTAGAAGAAAAAATGGTAAATTGGAAAACAAGCAATTGAAAAAAATCAAGTATAATTAAGTATATAGAATCAAAATATACAACATTGTCTTATATTTTTCTTAAATTAGAAATACGTATTTAGGAATATTGTTTTATAACTTTAAAAATCACCCTTCACAAGTAATGGTTAATTAAAAAAAAAATGTCATTTGATGATCACAATAAGCCATGAACTACAATTTCACTATCAAATTCCACCCTTCATGGAGACATTGATTTGACTTATGAAAGGGACAATATCTATCGAGCATGTAGAGTTTTTACTCATAAAGTTAAAGATTTTTACAATCAATTTGAACTCTTTTTTACATGAACTGCAATTTCACTATAAAATTCCACCATTCATGGAGATATTAATTTGACTGATGGAAGTGACAATATCTATCCAGAATGTAGAGTTTTTACTCATAAAGTTTGATGCAGGAGCATCCAGCTAGGGCGCCATGACCGGGTGATGTCTCTGCCAGGTTGGAAAGTTGATTTAGCATTTGGATTGTCTTTCATGTTTAGTTTATTAGAGCGGGAGGTAGGATTTTGTTTTTTTCTTTCAATTTCTATATTAGTCAAAAGTTAGTTGGTCGATTAGTGTTGTTAAGTATCTGACCTTAATAAATAGCAGATTAGTAATTGTTCTGTCAACTTAAAAAGGAAAAGACAAAAAATGTCTAAATGAAAATCTTGTCATGTAAACAGAACCGAGAATTAGTAGTTATACAACTATACTTCCTTTAACCGAACGCATTTTTTTTTTCCTATTGTCCATTTGTATCATTGCCTATGTGTTGTACCATTATGTTCTATCTATTGACTAATTGAATTCAATGATAATGCACAGAGTACGAGCCTACTACTATAGTTGTGTTTTTTTCTCTTCCTCTCTTAACAGAAAGCGACATTGTAACACGCATACAAATCCCACAACCAGAGTGAACGGGCAAGCAAATTGAATTCATAACCAGAAGAGTGACATACAGTGAATCAATCGAAAGAAGAATACAGAAACAGAGTGCTGAAGAAATGAATCGCAACAGAGGTAATTTTGGACAAACTTTCACACTTTTTCATAAACGAACAGAGACAGAAAATTTATATTTACATTACTGTTGTTCCATAAAAGTTAATTATTACATTGTCCAAAACAAATCAAGTGCCCAACATCCAATAGAACGGACAAACCCTAATCTAGGGTTTGATATCAAGGAAAACCCTCAACCTCAACAGATAGCCAAACCAGAACTGTAACTGAAACTAGACTCACGCCTAAGCCGTGAGAACGACCCAGTTTGTACACAGCAACCAGATTGTGAGGGACAAATACTATAGAAACAAAAAGAAACCCTAGATGCAAATTGACAAACTTTGGAAGACAGAGCCTACCGGCGAAGGGTTGTCTAGTTTGGAGACCAAATTGTGTTAAATCCTCGCACCCAAGTCGAACCCTCGACCTACACAAACCAAGCGAGTCACAGTTAGCCTACCCTGCGCATTGTTACCTGAACCAAAGCATAACAAAATCAAAGGGAAAGTGTAGAATACCTGGGCACGACCAGACCAAGAACCTCACGGAACAGAGCCGCAGACAACCAGAAGAAGCCTGAGACAAGAGGAGTAGGCATTGGTTAGTTACTACACCAGAAGAGGGAAAGTATAAAGCACGGAGGGACAAGTTCCCTGGTTTGTAGCCGAGAAAATCATTGTGTTGTCACCTGTGTATATTAGAACTAGAAGTCAAATGACTTTCGCACCATAGCAGAGGTAGAGAGTATCATCAACGACAGCCAAGGATAACCAGTGGCCTGAGAGACCATATACCAAATCCAAACAACAGTAGAATAATAAAAAAAGAATTCACTGTGTAAAAGAATTTGAGCAGACTAACCTCCAGAACCAAGACAAATTCATTCTACAAGAAAAATTTGTTGCCAATAGCACAAACAAGTTCGGAAGGCCAACATTCATTTACAGCCATGCCCAAAAACCAAGGTTTGCCATAAGCACCGGAATGAGACCACACACTTTGACAAAAACCCTCGCAGAGTTTCCATAGCAGAGAAGAACCCATACAATGACCGGGAAACATAAACATTTTGTGTAAAAGACAAAACGAGAAGACCAAAACCCGAGGCTGGGTACCGGTAGGTTGGAATTTAAAAGCCCATTAATGTTTACAGTCTCCAATAAAAATATCTAATATTCATATCTCCAAACAACCGCCAAAACAACAAACCAAATTCACCAACATCATAAGTCCTGGATAGGTGGATAGCCAAGGCTACGTGGAAGCGTGGGTTGGGTCACATCATAGCGGTATCAGAGCCAAGTTTAATGTTAGTTAGAGAAATGGAGAGAGGAAGGCGGGGTCATGGCAGAGGTGCCCAAAGGATAGCAGAAGAAGGACTAAGAGAGGAGATCAGAATTCTTACTGCCCATTTGGAGGCAGTAGAGGCAGGGAGAAGAAGAGACCTGGAGATAGGTGATGACATCGAAGAGGAAGCTGAAGTAGCAATAGATGGACTAGAAGGCGAGACCCCAGAAGTGAGATTGTTGAGGTTTGTTTTAGTGGCAAGCAGTAAACCCAAACCAGAACTCCCAACCTATGATGGCAGCCTATCCATAGAGGTTTTATTGTATTAGATCAACGAGATGGATAAGTATTTCGAGTATGAGGAAGTCAGCGAAGACCGCAGAGTTAAGTTCGCTGCGATGAAATTGAAGGGACACACAACCCTGTGGTGGGATAGTGTCCAAACGGAGAGAAAGAGATTGAACAAGTTGTCGATTATGACATGATCAAGGATGGTGGTCAAGTTGAAGGGCAGAGTTCTGCCAAAAGACTATCAGATTGCACTACACAGACAAGTGCAAAATATGAGACAGAGTGGAAAGATGGTAAGGGAGTACACAGAGGAGTTCTATCGAGTGAATTTAAGAGCTGGATATACAGAGGATACTGTGGAAATAACAGCCAGGTATGTAAATGGGTTAATATTAGAAATTTTAGATGAAATCAGTATTTTATCTCCAAATAATACTAAAAAAGCATATTAGAGTGCGATGAAAGCTGAAGAGAAAATTACTAGAAGGCAGAATGCCTAGAGAGGATGAGGAGTTAGCAGGGGAAAAGGCCAGTCATATGGCAGAGGGCGGACTGCTAGTAGCAATGAGGAAGGCAGAAGTTCCAAAACTTCCAGATCAGCAGATAGAGGTGATAATGCGAGAGGTGGTAGGTCATCCCACCGAAGCAGGGGAAATGGCCAAGGTAGAGGGGCTGGTTATGAGTGTTATAGGTGTCATAAATGGTGACACACATAATTTGAATGTCCAAAAGCATATCAAGTTGGACAGAGGGGTGCATATGTTGCACAACCAGAGGAGGTAATGACACCTCCCCAAGAGGCAAAAAATGATCGAGAGATAGGGGAAGCCCTAGTGCTGCACATGGTGTTGTTAAAACCAGTCAAGGAGGTCACCGAACAGACACAGAAGAAGGCTTTATTTAGAATAGTTTGTAAGACACATGGTAAGTGTTGTAAGTTAATTATTGACAACGGTAGTATAGATAACTTGGTTTCCATAGAAATGGTAGAAAAGTTGTAATTGAAGCGCTTGAAACATCTCACCCCTTACAAAGTCTCATGGCTGCAAAAAGGCCATCAGTTGCTGGTGGATGAATAGTGCGAGGTGGAGTTTCAAATAGGCAGATATAAGGATAGAGTTGTTTGTGACATCATGCCGATGGATGTATGTCACATACTGCTATGCAAGCCTTGGCAGTATGATAGGAAAGTGGTACACGATGGATTGACAAACTATTATAAGTTTGTCAAGGATGGAATCAAGCATATGCTTGTGTCCATCAAAGAGGAAAGAACAACAGGGACAAGTGAACCAAGAGAATTGTTGGTTAGTGGAAAACAATTTCTGAAACAAGTGGAGGACAGTGAGATGGGTTATGCAGTTGTAAAGAAAGTAGAAATAGTGTTGTTGCATAAAGAGGTATCAGATTTACCTACAGAATTCCAATGAATGTTGCAGGAATTTACAGATATAGTGGTGGATGACTTGCCAGATAAATTACACCCCAAAAGAAGCATAAGTCATCATATTGACTTCATACCCGGAGCTAGTTTGTCGAACAAAGCAACATACTGAATGAGCCCCAAGGACAATGAAGAGATTAGGAAGCAGGTGCAAGAACTGCTAGACAAGGGATTGATAAGGGAAAGTTTGAGCCCTTGCGCAGTCCCAACGGTTCTTGCTCCCAAGAAGGGAGGAGAGTGGCGAATGCGCACAGACTTAAGGGTCATCAACAAAATCACCATCCAGTACAGGTTTCCATTGCCACGGATGGATGACATGATGGATTGTTTAAGTGAGGCAGCATATTTCTTTAAGATAGACTTGAAGAGAGGGTATCATCAGATCCAGATACGAGAGGGGGATGAATGGAAGACAACCTTTAAGACGAATGAGGGATTGTATGAATGGCTGGTCATGGCATTTGGACTAAGCAATGTGCCCAATACATTCATGAGGTTAATGAATGAGATGCTGAAGGAGTACATCGGGAAATTTGTGATAATGTACCTGGACGACATACTAATTTTCAGCAGGACAAGGGAAGAGCACCTTCAACACGTACAGAAAGTGCTGGAAAAATTACAACAGAATAAACTGCTAATAAATTTGAACAAATGTACCTTTTTGCAGAAGGAATTGATTTATTTGGGCTTTGTAATAGCAGAAAATGAACTAAAGATGGATCCGGAGAAGGTTGCAGCGATAGTGAATTGGCCATCTCCGAAAACTTTATTTGAGGTATGTAGCTTTCATGGACTAGCGAGTTTTTACAGGAAATTCATAAGGAATTTTAGTGAAATTTGTGCACCTATGTTGGATACCATTAAAAAGGCCAATCAGCCTTTTCGATGGATAGAGGCAGCGGAGAGAAGTTTCCAGTTGTTAAAGAGAAAGATCACTGAGAGGTCCATCCTGAGATTGTCGGATTTCAAGAAGCTTTTCCAGGTTCGCTGTGATGCTAGTGGTACGACTATTGGAGATGTACTTAGTCAAGAGGATAAGCTTGTGGCCTTCTTCAGCGAGAAGCTAAATGAAAGCAGACAGAAATATTCGTCTTATGACAAGCAGTTCTATTCTATTATACATGCATTAAAACACTGGAGGCATTATCTGCTGGGAAACGAATTTGTGTTGTTTTCAGATATTTTTTCACTACAGTATGTTATGCGACAACACAATTTGAACCACAAACATGCTAAATGCGTGGCGTATTTGCAGAGTTTCAACTTCGTGCTGAAACATATCAGTGGGCAGGCCAACAAGGTGGCAGATGCACTAAGTAGGAGAGCTTTACTTCTGCAAGAAAGTAATATGTAAGTGCTGGGTTTTGAGCACTTAAAAGATTTATACCAGACCGATACAGACTTTAAGGAGGCCTATGAGGCATGTCAAAATCACTTGGTGAGAGATAACAGCCCATGGTTGGACTACAACTTACAAGAGAAACTATTGTTTAAGTGAGGACAACTATGCATACAAGACTGCTCGATGAGAGAGAATATTATTCAGGAGAAGCATAGTGGAGGTCTGGCTGGACATTTCAGCATGGACAAGAAACTCGAGCAGTTCAGTCATTTCTTCTTTTGGCCAAATATGCAGAGGGATGTACAACAATTTGTGGCCAGATGTAAAGTGTGCCAGTTGGTGAAGGGTCATAGTCAAAACAAGGGACTATACACACCGTTACCTATTCCAGGCAGACAGTGGGACTCAGTCAGCTCGGATTTTGTCTTAGGTCTACCTAAGATTGAGCGAGGTTATGACTTGGTGATGGTATTAGTGGACAAATTCTAAAAAATGGTGCATTTTATCCCTTCCAGAAAAACCAATGATGCCACTCACATGGCCCACTTGTTTTTCATAGAGATTGTCAGGTTACATGGGTTGCATAAGTCTATCCTTTCAGATAGTGATGTGAAGTTCACGAGACACCTTTGGCGTACCGTGTGGAAGAAAATGGACACACAGCTAGGTTACAGTTCTTCTTATCACTCGCAAACCGACGGAAAAATAGAGGTTGTAAACAGGACTCTAGGAAACCTGCTACAAAGCCTGGTTGGAGAGAATTCGTGGATGTGGGATCGAGTGCTTGCATAGGCAGAGTTCACTTATAACGACTCACCTAACCATAGCACGGGCTTTAGCCCATTTCAGATCCTGTACGACATGCATCCTTGTGGAGTGCATGAGCTGCGGGATCTTGGACTGCAGGAGAGGCGAAGCACAGATGGAGAAGATTTTGCTAACACGATGAGAGATTTGCATGAACACGTAAAAATTAAATTGCAGGACAGCAGCCTAAAGTATAAACAAAAAGTAGATTTGAAGAGAAGGGAAGTACAGTTTAATGTTGGGGATGAAGTCCTTGTGCATTTGCGCAAAGAACGCTTCCCTAATGGTACATATAATAAGTTAAATTACAAGAATATAGGACCCTGCAAAGTCCTCTGGAATTTTTTGGTGAATGCCTATGAGATACAATTGCAACCCGGAATAGGCATTTCACCTATCTTTAATGTAGCACACCTGTTCCCCTACATGGCTGACCCAGAAGAAAAGGAAGAAGATGGAACCACGCGGCCTACACAAAATACCTAGGATGGAGGAGAAGCTTGGAAGAGACAGATGCCTTACGTTCAACCTCCCGAGATCAAGAACATTCTCAACATTCAGGTGGCCAAACGAACTCGGCAGAAGGAGTATTTGCAATACCTGGTCAAGTGGAAGAGCCGTCCTATTGAGGATAGTTCGTGGCTTGATCCCAGGTAGATTAAGCAGACATGTTCTTCAATCGAGAAGCTCATGAACCATAGCCATGATTTCTTTCCACCCCGGGAGCCTGATGCAGGAGCATCCATCTAGGGTGCCATGACCGGGTGATGTCTCTGCTAGGTTGGAAAGTTGATTTAGCATTTGGATTGTCTTTCATGTTTAGTTTATCAGAGTAGGAGGTAGAATTTTGTTTTTTTCTTTCAATTGTTGTATTAGTCAAAAGTTAGTTGGTTGGTTAGGGTTGTTACGTATCTGACCTTAATAAATAGTAGATTAGTAATTGTTCTGTCAATTTAAAAAGGAAAAGACAAAAAATGTCTAAATGAAAATATTGTCATGTAAACAGAACCGAGAATTAGTAGTTATACAACTATACTGCCTTTAACCGAAAGTAACTATAGTTTCATTAACTGTAAATGAAGATGTATAAATGTAGAAATGGAAAACATGTAAAAGGTTCAACATTTCCAGATATGAGAAATAAAAAAGAGACAGAACACATTTTTTTTCCTATCGTCCATTTGTATCATTGCCTATGTGTTGTACCATTATGTTCTATCTATTAACTAATTGAATTTGGTGATAACAGACAGAGTACGGGCCTACTATTGTAGGTTGTGTTTTTTTCTCTTCCTCTCTTAACAGAAAGCAACATTGTAACACGCATACAAATCCCACAACCAAAGCGAACGAACAAGCAAATTGAATTCACAACCAGAAGAGTGACATACAACGAATCAATTGAAAGAAGAATACAGAAACAGAGTGCCAGAGAAACGAATCACAACAGCGGTAATTTTGGACAAACTTTCACACTTTTTCGTAAACAAACAGAGATAGAAAATTTATATTTACATTTCTGTTGTTCCATGCAAGTTAAGTATTACATTGTCCAAAACAAATCAAGTGCCCAGTGTCTGATTGAATGGACAAACCCTAGTCTAGGGTTTGATATCAAGGAAAACCCTCAACCTGAATAGACAGCCAAACTAGAACCGTAACTTAAACTAGACTCACGCCTAAGCCGTGAGAATGAACCCGTTTGTACATAGTAACCAGATAGCGAGGGACAAATACTACAAAAACGAAAAGAAACCCTAGCTGCAAATTGACAAAATTTGGACGACAGAGCCTACCGGCGGAGGGCTGTCTAGTTTGGAGACCAAATTGTGTTAAATCCTCGCACCCATGTCGAATCCTTGACTTGCACAAACTAAACGAGTCACAGTTAGCCTACCCTGCACAGTGTTACCTGAACCGAAGCATAACAAAAGAAAAGGGAAGTGTAGAATACCTGGGCAGGACTGGACCAAGAACCTCACGAAATAAAGCTACAAACAACCAAAAGAAGCCTGAGATAAGAGGAGCAGGTGTTGGTCAGTTACTACAAAAGAAGAGGGCAAGTATAAAGCACAAAGGGACAAGTTACCTGGTTTGTAACCGACAAAATCATTGTGTCGTCACTTTGTATATCAGAACCAGAAGTTAAATGGCTTTCACACCATAGCAGAAGTAAAGAGTATCATCAACGATAGAAAAGGATAATCAGTCGCCCGAGAGACCAGATACCGAATCCAAACAGCAGCAGAATAATAAAAAAAGAATTCACTGTGTAAAAGAATTCGAGCAGACTAACCTCCAAAACCAAGACAAATTCATTCTACAGGAAAAATTCATTTCCAATAGCACAAACAAGTTCAGAAGGCCAACATTCATTTACAGCCATGCCCAAAAACCAAAGTTTGCCGTAAGCGCCAGAATGAGACCACACACTTTGAAAAAAACCCTCGCAGAGTTTCCATAACAGAGCAGAACCCATACAATGACCGGGAAGCATAAACATTTTGTGTAAAAGACCAAACGAGAAGACCAAAACCTGAGGCTGGGTACCGGTAGGTTGGCATTTACGAGCCCATTAATGTTTACAGACTCCAATAAAAATATCTAATATTCATATCTCCAAACAACCCCCAAAACAACAAACCAAATTCACCAACATCATAAGTCCCAGACAGGTGGATAACCAAGGCTACATGGAAGCGTGGCTGGGTCACATCAAAGTTAAAGAATTTTACATTCAGTTGAACTCTTTTTTAATGGATAGTTCAAGAACAAGTTATGTAATTTGTAAATTTTAAAGATTTTGATAGTAAATTGCTAATTATTTTCCCCTTATAATATACCCAATTTTATGAATTTTCTTTTAATTACAAATTTTGGTTTCTTTCATAAATTTAAATTACCTAACACAAATAAAGTTTGTTCAAAGCTGGAGTACATTAATGTCTTTGTTTATTATATCATAACACTTTCTATTACTATGATCCCATATAGATGAAGTAGTTCATAAATGAATTTTTATGGTATTGTCTATTTCTATCTGTTTTGTTTTACACAACTTTTATTTTAATATCAATTTAATTTTTTCTAATTTTTGAATTCTGATTATTTTCTAACATACTTATCATGTTTTCATATATATTTATTTATTTTATCAACTTGATGAACCAAAAAGTTAAATATATTATTAAAAAAATAATATTTCTTTTAAATTATTCATTTTCCCATATCTTTTACCTTGATTCACAAACTTTTATTGGACTAATGGTTCACTTTGGCCCATGAGTGCCTCTATTGCACATTAATACGTAGGTCATGGACAGTGTGAGACATCTAGCTAATAAGGTAACTTCGAGTAATAAAAAAAAACTATCTACATTAATAATACATGAATTTCCAATAGCATTATGGCTATTCAAAATCAAATGAAATATGGCATATTCCGTTAATTAAAATTTCAATGAAATGCCGGACTATGGTTGTTCTACACATGTCTAAATTGCCTTTACAACATGACTATAAGTTCCATAATATGACCGCCAACTTTAATGTTTATTGGTATGATTCATTTATACAACGTATAATATGTCATATTATTAACCTTCCATAAATGTTTATGTGTTATGGAATTTACGTTCATACCTCCTCCTTACACCCTTGCATTAATACCTTGGTTGTCGTATGCCTAGGGTTATGGTTCGGCTGCCGAGGAGCCTCCAGCTAGAAACCTTACGCAGAAATATGAGTTGGTTCTACGGTGCAGATGCCTCTCCCAAATCTCACAGTCATGGTGTTTGATTTTGTTACATTGAGTGTCTCGAGGTGATCTCCTAGGTTTATCAAGCCGCAGGTGATAGTCCGTCGAGTCCGCAGATTAATCACTTTTGTCTTTCTCTGTTATGGTTCTTTTCCTGCTGCTCTACCTTGTTGTTGTTAGCCCTTGATTGAGATGCCTGCTTCTGGTAGCCCTCAGAGTTGGTTTTTATCAGTGGTATAACACTATATGTGCTGAGACACAGTCTTTGGTTTAAGAAAGGTTTACAATCATGGATATAATCTCTAGGTAAGTGCTAATTTGTTTTAGGCATTAAAATTATATATTTTTGAGTTTAACTGCTTTTCTCTTGCTTTGTCATCGCATGTTAATCTTGTTTCTACCTTGACTGTGGTAGCCCTGATTGGCTATGGTGTGTGTCCTCGGAGTCATACCGAAATGCGATTGTGTCTATCAGTTTCTTGGTGCCCACTACTGGGTATAAGTTTGTTTGCAGAACTAGGCTAGGGATAATAGTTAACTAGACAAAATACTATCCCTCTAATTTATTTTTTTTAAATATTTTTCTGCCTAAGGATGAGGGTTTTGATGTAATAACTTAGAGGGACTGGGCTGAATTTAGACGAGTAATCCTCATTTCATATTCTTGGTTCAGGTTATGAATTGTAACTTATTTTCCAAGAATGAAATTATATTAAGTCATTCTTCTGTTTCTTTATATATGAGTTATTTTTCTTACTTATTGAGCCATGAGGCATCTCTGCACTCAGAGGAGGGTATCTGGAGCATTATATATGTTTTCAGTAGGATTCGTCTACTTATTCTCTTGTATATAAAGGAAGTGGTGCGATTTTGAATTTTCTTTGTTATATGTTGTCTAAGCATATAGAAGACCCTACAATTGTTTATAGTTTGGTATGTTTGCTTTTCGACAATTCCTGTTATAGCTTTCCTTAGTTTATTTATCGTGAATTCGTATTCGAGCCTCCAATGTCTTTCTGGGGTTACACTAGTTTCTTGGATTTAGTAATTCTGGTTAGTGTTATCCGAGGCTCTGTGCAAATGTATATACAATTTTCTGAAATCTATATTTTCTCCTACCGTTATCTTTTTTTCTCAAGTTCTAAGTGAATACATGTATAATGTATGTATTCTTGTTAATTCTTCTATGAATGTTGGTCCAAAATTTCTCTGTGTAAGAAATAATGTATATCTACAATTCCTTATACTTGCTAGATAGAATGATAAATACTCAATTACTTCTTAATTTCAAAAACTTTGTCTTATTGATGAATTTATTCTACAGTTATTTCTGTTCTAGTTTTCCTTTAAGCAGTAAAGAACGACTTCATAATTCTTGTATAGTTTCTTACTACATTATGCTTAGATAGTATTACTCTTATTAGCACCTTTACTACTTCAAGACAAGCATCATGTGTCTGCTATAATCACTTACTTTATTTAAAAAATAAGTTTTGCAGAAGTACTTATCTATCTCAGCTTCTAGATTAATGATCTAAGCCTTTTGTCATTTTTTTTCCTCCCAAACTTGAGATCAGCATATCCTGCAAAGTCTCACCCCGAGCTACCCTCTTCAAGGTAATCTCTTCAAGAATTTCCTTTATTGAATTTGTAGTGCTATCTGGTATTCACCAGATGTAGCCTTACTTGCATTGTCTGTCCTTCCAACACAGTGTTTAGTCTCTACATTCCTTTCTTTTCAGTTCTCTTGTTTTCTTTTCCCGAATCTCAGATCTCCTCATCCTGATTTATGGAATAAATCTACCCATCCTAACTGTTTTAGAACAATTGTTATCCTTTGATAACTCACTTTTACTTTAATTTAAATTAATTAATTATTGTCACAATTCCATCAATCGACTTATTCAATATAAACAAAATTTCTATTTATATAAAACCAAGTTAACCAATATTCAATTTTCCAAGAAAATGCAGTAAAATAAATATTTACACGTAAATGGGGACATCACATCTCCCCCCAAGACTGAACATCGTCTTGATGTTCTTCTATCAAAATTAACCTTGGCAATATCTCCCTCATAGTCCTTTCATCCTCCCAGGTAGCCTCATCGGGACCAAAATGTTGTCATTGCACCTTAACTTGGGTGATAACTCATCTACACCACATTACTTATCTTCGATCAAGTATACCCATTGGCTTGACTAGGAACTCGCATTCCAGTTCTACCTATAGTTGACAAAATATCCAAAGGATTACTTTAGTTGTTTTAGAAGAGTCCTAAAAAATAAATTTACCTGTTGACATTCCAAACAACGAGCTAAATATTCAACCTCTTCCTTTTTCATGCCATGCCATAAATACTCTTTTCTAAGAGTGGTTATCATTTTTTTATATCCAGGATGGCCAACATATGGAACTTTGTGGTATTCACCTAGAATTAATTTCTTAATGGCTTTTATTTTTGGTACATACATCCTTTTTCTGTAAATCAGCAAACTGTCTTGATTTAATTCATACTCGAGTTGTTATTCTTTTCTGTTTGAAATTTTTATTTGCTACCATAAAGTTTGATACTCGGGGTCTTGCATTGTTGCATCCTTAACTTGCTCCTTCGATGTGTTTTGCACTTCGCTGAATGATATTTCATATAAACAACTAGCTTTTCTACTTAATGCATATGCTACACAATTCTCTTTACCTTTTATATGCTTAATATCATAGTTGAATCCACTCATAAAATCGACCCAATGAGCTTGTCTAGCGTTCAATGTGGATTGCTTAAAATAATCAGTCAAGCTGTGATGGTCAATCATTAGTAGAAATTTCTTACCCAATAAGTAGTGCCGCCACATTTTCAAGGTATGAATAACTGTTGTCAATTCTAAATCATAGGTCGAGTACCTCTGGTCATGCACCTTAAGCTTTCTAGATTCGTAAGCGACGACTCTGCCCTCTTCCATTAGTAAGCCTCCTACACCTTCTTTACTAGCATCAGTACACACCACATAATCTTTATGTGGATCAACAATACTTAATACGGGCACAGTGGTGAGTAATAGTTTGAGCCGGTCAAAGCTATGTTGGCATTCATTACTCTATATAAAGGCCTTACCCGTCTTTTGAAACGACGTAATAGGATAAGCTACCTAGGAAAATCCTTCAATAAATCACCTCTAATATCCAGCTAAGCCCATAAATGATCTTATATCAGCTACGTCTCTTGGTACTCGCCATTCCATTATGGTTTTTATTTTCTCAAGGTCTACAACGATCCCATCTTTATCAATTTCATGACCACGATATTGGATCTCTTCTTTAAAAAATTCACACTTACTATATTTGGCATATAACTGGTGTTCCCTTAAAACTTGCAAAACAATATGGATGTGCTCCTTGTGTTCTTCCACTGTTCGTGAGTATATTAGGATGTCCTCAATGAAAATTAGCACAAACTTGTCCAAATATTTATGGAATATGATGTTCATGAGGCGCATGAATGTTGCAAGTGAATTGGTTAGACCAAAGGTTAGCACAACAAACTCGTAGTGCCCATATAGAGTTTTGAAAGTTGTTTTTGCTATGTCTTCTTCCTTGATCCTAATTTGATGATAGCCCAATCATAGATCAATCTTCGAAAACATAGCGGCCCCTTTTAATTGGTCGAATAACTCATCTATATGAGGTAGGGGATACTTGTTTTTGATGTATAACTTATTTAGTTGATGGTAGTCCATACACATTCTCATAGTTCCATCTTTCTTTTGGACAAAAAGTATTGGGGATCCCCCGGGTGATACACTTGGTCAGATATATCCTTTGTAAAGGAGTTCTTACAATTGTATCTTCAACTCTATTAATTCGAGTATACTCATGTGATAAGGGGTTCTAAACATAGGTGCAGCTGCTGGTAGTAATTCAATAGTAAAATCAATGTCTCTTTTTGGTGGAAGCCCTAGAATTTCCTCCGGAAATACATCCAGAAAATTCTGCACTATTGGTATATCTTCTAAAGTAGCATATTTTTCTTTTAAATCTGAATATCCTACTTTAATTCCATAGATCTGGCATCCCTTCTGAATGCATTTTTCCCATTGAGAGGCTACCACAAGTCTCAGTTTTAAGGGTCTTATTATCCCTTGAATTTCCCGCTTCCCACTGTCCTCATCCATGTAGTTAATGGTTCTAGTTTTACAGTTAAGGAGAGACCAAAGCTTGTCCAACCAGTACATTTCGATTAGTATATCATATGACCCTAGGAGTAGTACATTCAAATTTGCTATAATGGGCCATCCTACTATTTGGAGAAGAAAATTGTTGACTTTGGCCAACACTCTTAGTTTGGCTCCCATGGCCAATGGTACTAACCAGGAATTTTTAAATTTAACTATCTGTGGCTTGAAGTGTTCTACTATTTTGTGGCTAACATAACTTAAGTATCCCCGAGGTCAATTAAAATGGACACAGTTTAGTTGGAAATTTTACCTTCAAACTCTATCATAGTCAGTTGGTATTCTGCCTGGTGGTCATCAAGAGCAACATTGATTTTTGGCATACTCCTTTCCACTTCTCTGATTGTTGATGCCTCTTGAACTTGCGTGACATGTTTGGTTCCTTTGCGATATGGGCAGTTTTTAACATAATGAGGCCCCCCGCATCTCCAACAATGTACTAGTGGTCTGGTGGCCATTTCTGCTTCAGTCCTTACTCATTGCTCATTTTTCTTGGTTTCACTGGGAACTTTGGACCTAGGTGGATTCTTCTTAACATTTCTATTCATCTGTCCTCTAGGGGTCTTGTGGATTATAAATTTATTTATTTTATTATTGGAGGATAATTTACCTCCCTTCTTGTCATTCCATTTCTTCCTCTGTCCCCTTTTTTCTTATTTTGCTGATAGCACACCCAAGCCTTTCGTATGGTTTCATCCATGGTTTTTGGATTATCGAAATCAAAGCGTTCCTTCATAAACAATGGCAAACTACTGACAAACCATTGTACCTTATCCTTCTCCTCTCGTATGTATGGGACATCTCGCAGCAAAGAGGTGAACTTGGTTATGAACTCATCCATAGATAGTTTCCCCAACCGTAGGTCATGAAACTCCTTGGCCTTCTCATCATAGAACCTTTCAGTTAGATATTTTTCCTTAATATATTTTGAAATTTATTCCAGGCTATGCTTTGTTCATTTACTCCCCTAACTATTTTGACTTCCTCCCACCACAAGGTGGCTTTTCCTCTACTCATGTTTTTTGTTTTAAAGAATGAACAGGGTAATTTTCATTTTTTTTTCTTCTCATGTTACATAAATCATGCCCACATGTACCCAATAGGTCAAAAAACCTATTTTATTCTATGTTTTGTTCCTACCCTTGCAGTACCCACTTCCCTATACGTTCAAGTTCTCGACTATCCTCCGACAAATTTTCTAGTTTACTAATCTAGGGTTAATGAGTTCCCCAAAAGCTTACCTTTCTTCCACAATTATTTTCCTTAAGGAAGGAAACAACTATTACCCAATATCCCACTATGTTTTCTATCCTTTCTTCTCAATTTTCTTCTAAATGTGTGGCCACCTGGGATGTCCATTGAGTCAAAAATTGTTAGACAAATTCCTATGAACTTGTTATTTTAGCCTCTTTTAATTTTCTTGTTAACAAAATATAGAAAGAACAATATCTTTATCTTCATAAAACTTATGACTCATATACATGTCATATGGATGATAGATTATTAAGAGTGCATGCTTACTTCTGATCTATTATTCTAACGTCAAACACAAATCATAAATCATCCTCGTAATTTGTTCCTAAAAGATATCATACATCATTCCAGTAATTATTCTTTCACTGGAATTTCCAAGAAATAAAAGAACATGAATTAAACACTTATCTGTATACAGTAATCTAGTGAGAAACTCACGTAGGAGGACCACTCCTCTATACCAATGAGAATGCCTATTACATCCAGTTTTGCCCCCAAGATTGTCGATTTCCAGGAAAACAGTACAAATTTGACTCTTCACAATCAGTTTCCAAGAATCAAGACTTTTTCCAGCCTAGAATTCACAGACTCACTCAGCTTAGAGCTTGCCACTCATTTTAAACCAGCTCAAGAAATATCTTCCAAGTGGTGCTTTGCTTCCGTCGTGATGCTATGACTAACATCTCTTATCTTCTCCCTTCAGGTGTATCCTTCATTTCCTCCTCTATGAGAGAAGAAAATTTTCAAAAAAAACATCCCCCTCCTTCCACTAAGATTTTTTAATCCCTAGAAAGTGAAAGATAATAATTGTCTGTAACCGCCTAGAAACCAAGAAATCTTTTTTTGATCTTTCCTGCGAGTTTACAGCTTTAAAAAAAATGAAATCAAATATTATTATTAAATTTTATTTTAAGGAAACATTAAAGATTCATTAGGCTTTAACTAAGCCTATAATTCATGGAACTCATATTAAAGTAAATAACAATAATTAAACTTGCTACTGCATCCCAGGGTGTTACACTCACAATCTCTAGAATGACGTATTTCTCTATCATTTAGTTTATACAGCTGTGCAGAAGATTAGAATGAGTGCATGAGGATTATGTATGTATGAATACGATTTGGATAGACATGTACCACTAGTGACCACTGATCATAGCGAATTTTGATAGTATTTGAAGTTTAAAATTTTTATATGGTAAAATTTTGTGATTGGATTGCAAGTATGTGAAACATACCTTTGACATCATTAGGGTAATTCTGAGGTGTAAAATGAGCCTCCTAACGAAATTATAAAATAATTGTGGAAATAATAAAATAAGATTAGATTACATCTTCAAATTTTACAGGGAAAAAAGGGAAAACTATTTTTTCAACTCGTATTTTCAACTTATCTCCCTATGGGTTTACTCAAATTTTAAGTGGAAACACTCATTGGATGAAAAATTTGATTCCTCATCCAGGGAGTACCCATGTTCATACTTTCAATGGACCCTACTACGTGATCATTCACACAAATTGTTTTCACATCCTTTGCATTTCTCGGCTGGGTTCTTTAATGGTGCTTTGCACCGAAATCAATGTGGTTGTGGTGTATGACCTTGTGTGGACCATAATTTTCAATACAAGATACATTGGAATGGTGGTCCAGGAACAAACATGAGGGCTCAAGTCATGGATATCAGGGGATTTCTTTGGTTCTCAAAAAAACTGTCCATTGAGACCCTATTTGTATATGGGGACCCGCAGGTACTTATTGAAGGTTTAATGTCAAACTCAGAGTTCTCCCCTACCCATATTACTGCTTGGATTTCTCAAATTGATATCCTCAGAAGGAGATTCTCTTCGATCTCCTTCCAAGACATTTTCCGAGAGAAAAATTGGATCGCAGACACTGTCAAAGAAGGGGATCACTGAAAACATTGGATATATACATTACATACTCTTGGAGGCATTTTCCATCAATGTCGAGGACACTATCCCCCTCCCATAAAAAACATTATACTTCTCTTCATATTTTAATTTGTGATTTTGTACAGTGGTCTTGCTCCACATTTTGTCTGGCCCACAGATTAGGACATAGCTTATACTACTTGATTCTACTCTGAAGGACATAGCTTATACTACTTGATTCTACTCTAAAGCATTGGTAGATCTTACTAAACTATGGCAGATATGTACTTTTACCTTAAATTTTTCTTATTACTTAGCATTTGGAAGACCTTTAAAAAAAATTTGTACAAAGACACTTGTTGAACATATGCACTGGTAAATTATATAAACCAACGTTTTTTTCATCTCAACAAAAAAAAGATTGCATTAATAGAACACCCTATCGCTCTATGCTCCTACTCATTTAAAAAGTTTATTATTAGGTTTTGTATTTTTTTAACAATTACATATTAGAAATAACAATTAAATATTACGTATTTTTATATTAATGAGATTATCGATTTGCTAATAATGTCTTATTTTAAAGACCTATTACTTTTTTTATATCATTAGTTTGAATAGTAAAACTATATTTAAATTGCGTAAATTGTTTATGCTTGGTTAAGAAGTTATCTTCCTAAGACACAAGAAAACAGGTTAATTTTCTAAGAATTAGAGGGTATCTCAGAAGAGTGAAAGCCTGCCCCCTTAAGAACCACCAAGCCATCATTCCAAGTGATACTGGCATGGTTTTCCATCAATAATGGTTATGAGTCAGCATGCTTTAGTGGATAATAGCCGAATATTCATGTCCTCACTACT
>APFE030667083.1:17476-57883 GCA_000404065.3 Pinus taeda | reverse complement strand
TAAGGATCCCATATTTTATTAATGCTCTGATAACTCAATTTACTTATGCATTAAAGATTGATAAAATTTATTTACATTATTTTAAATACTATCTAAATTAAGGATCCCATATTTATTAATGCTCTGATCACTCAATTTACTTATGCATTAAAGATTGATAAAATTTATTTACATTATTTTAAAATCTAATCCATGGAAGTTAGTTTTTAGTCCATGCAAATTAGTCGATGCAAATCTAGTGGAATGGTTAGTTTTAAAATGTATGTTTTATATAATGATAAAGACGTAGCTTTACGATTGATTGTTATTTTAGGATGATATATGTGATTAAGATATAATTTATATGATTATAATATTTTTTTATTATTATTATTTATGTTATTATTATTCTATTTATTCAATTTTTATTAAATTAAACATTAAAAAAAATAATGGGGTAACAACTAAAATTTAATATTATATATAATAAGATAGTCGACTATTAACTATTAATATCTCTAATATTATGTGATTATATGATAATTTTAATTTATTAAATTTATAAATTAATAAATATTTGAAAATTTTTAAATTTAATTAAAATTTATAATAATTATTTTTTAAAACATAAATTCATCTTGAACATCAACCACCAAACATATAATTATAAAACTTCTTCAACTATTTACTCTATGTTCGATTATAATCATAAAATTCTTTAAACTATTTACTCTTTGCTAGATTATTAAGACAAATTTAATGTTTATAATTCATTTTAGACATAATTATTTTTGCAAATAATAATTTACAAAACATTTTTAAAATAGAAATCATTTTCCTTATAAAATTTATCATAAAAATTGAGGATTTTTCCTTACCCATCATTAAAAAAAAATGAAGTTTTGGGTCTTTATATTTCCCATCATGAAACTTTATATTTAAAATTTTTCTCTTCAAAAATAATATTCTCATCATAAATTACCTCTTCACCAATCCTTGATAAAAATCTCCGATCCATTTGGCACTCCTATTTAGGAGATTTGTAATATAATCTTTGTAATTAAATAGGTACATCAAACCTCTTATAAACTAACATTTGATGTAAAACTCAATTAAAAATGAGAAATAAAATTGAATAATAACAACGCCGAATATGGAATTCCTATATGGCTTTTCGTGTAAACTACTTTATGTTCAGTAAAATTCAAATTATTATCACATTCAGTCCACCATTGACAACTCTAATATCAATCAGAAATAGACTTCTCTCTATTTCTCAATCGGAAATAAAATTGAATAATAACGGGGAATATGGAATTCCTATATGCCTTCTCACAATGTAAATTATATTGAAGAAAACATCTTTCTCAATCAGAAATAAAATTGAATAATAATGGGGGAATATGGAATTCCTATATGCCTTCTCACAATGTAAATTGTATTGAAGAAAATATCGTGGAAATTGTTTATGTTGAATAAAATTCAAACTATTATCACATTTAGTGTCCAACTAATTAATTTAAAAAAAAACAAAGTGGATTTTTTTTAGATTTCCATAAATTGATGTTTTTTTTTAATTCAGCCTTTTAGATCTAATTCCAAATTTGTTTTCAAATAGATGTATGAGTGTAACAGAGACTATGTAATAGATGGATGAAGAGCGATAAAAGGGGATATATATAAATCGTTTTTCCAGAGAATTCCAAAATAAATTAAAAGTTTTAACTAGCTAATTTTTAGGAAAATAAAATGGAAGTTGTTTCTGCTCTATAAAATTCAAATCATTATTAAATTTAGTCTTCCAATGAAAGCCTAGAATAACTAAAAAGTTTAAATTACAAATGATAAAATTCAAATTATTATCATATTTAGTCCTCGAGAAGTATAGAATAACAGAAAAGTTTGAAAGGTATCATTTTTAGGATTTTCAAGGTAAATATAGTGAATTTTGTTTTTGTTTTGATAAAATTCAAATTATTTTTCAATTTTGTTTTGTTTTGATAAAATTCAAATTATTTTTCAATTTTGTTTTGTTTTGATAAAATTCAAATTATTTTCCAATTTGTTAATTATTGAGACGTATTAAATAAATGAAGAAGTTGAATGAGGTTAATTTTGAAAGAAAATATGTTACAAATTGACTATGTTTATAAAAATTCAAATTATTATTTGTCAATGATGTATAGCTTGGGCTGTTAGGAAAGTTTAATGATAACTTTCCCCGGGTTTAAATTTTATGACATGAATATATTGATAATCTTGGGAAAGAAATTCTATATACCGCTATGCAGTGATTCTTCTGTCCCGGACAAATTCAAATTATTATAAATTGCAGAATTGCATAATCTGAATGTAGACGATATTTTAGATAATGATGACTTTTTTGGTGATAGATTTTGATTTTTTTGGCTATCAGAAAACGAGGAGGAAGAAACAGAAAGCGAAAAGAAAGAAGAACCAACTGCTGATTCAATTCAAGATGGCAAAGGTTGAAAGTTGGAGCAGATTTGCACGGAAGTAAATTACCCCACATTTAATTATACACACAAGATGCATCTATATCTGGTTCATATATGCAGATTAAATGAAATTAGATTATACTGAACGAAACTCAAATTTGCCTGCCCAACCGTTATGAAATTAAAAAATTAAAAGCTCGAAGCAACTCAGGCCTATAGTGTCGGAAGAAAAAAATCAATGTCTAACCTGAGGCGCCAATTCGCAGTTTTCTCGGAGCCAATCTTCAGCTGGGGGTGACTCTGAATGGGCAAATACCTTGAC
Source organism: Pinus taeda (assembly GCA_000404065.3). NCBI lineage: Eukaryota > Viridiplantae > Streptophyta > Pinopsida > Pinales > Pinaceae > Pinus > Pinus taeda. The sequence goes on along the minus strand of APFE030667083.1, from coordinate 55,123 downwards.
AGTGTTAGTGTCAGTGAAGTCTTCGCCCAAAGCTCCTCTTCTGCGCCTGTACACTTTGACAATGAAGCCACACCACCCTTAATCTGTGCCATAAGTTTCCACTGCGTTCGGAACTGTGAAATGGAGGGGCAACAGTGGCGTTGATTGGCATTTTTACTGTTACTTCACGACATTGACCCTATTCTTTCTTTGGTGTTTTTCTGTAAAACCAAGGCGATGTACTTGATGGAGCGGAAAGCAAGATGGAAAGAGATGTTCAGATCAATAATCATCAGCGATGGTTGATATGCTCAAACTACTGATACTCTTAAAAGCTGTAACTTTCCCTTCTACTTTTTAATCCAGTTGTCCATCAGACTAGCTGTGAGAATATGTCAAGTTGTCAACTTGATAAAAAACACAGTACCAGTAGATGGAAAATAAATGGGCATAAGAACGTTTTCTAAAAAGTTTTAAACGTCAACAATAAGTGTTTCAAACACGTCACAAAAACGGGCATCAACGAATTCCAGCAGTCAATCTTCCGAGTAATTTAATAGCTGGACATAGAAAATTGGTATTGCCATTGTGGACAGGTTCGGATTACACCTGCCCACGAGACGCAGCAGCAGATTTTGGTTGATAGGGGTTTATCGTGTCTTTCGGCTCTCCAAGGGAATAATAATAATAAGAAGAAGAAAATGATCTCCACAAGATAAATCAAAGTATCCGGCCCTTCATCTCTCTCTGTGTTGGCCAATGAAAGGATAACTATGGGGATCCGGCCCTGGATCTCTCGCTGTGTTGGCCAATGAAATGATAACTCTGGGGATCCGGTCCTTGATCTCTCTTCGTGTTGCTCATGCAGAGAAAGTTTTCCCACAAGATTAATCAGAGCTCGATTCTGGGGATTCATTCCTTTATCCTTCCTGGTGTTGGCCACATCAGCACCTTCTATTTTGGGAAGAGGATTTATTTTTATCTCCACATTTTGGACCTGGAGTGAAGGAAGGTCCCCCCTTACCTTTCCCAGAATTTATGGATCTAGTATTCTCCAAATTCTTCAGACTTTGGGCTTGGAAATTTCGACTAACCTTCAATATACCAGTACGACTATGGATCACAAGACCGAATTTGAAATCCACGCTCAATGTACACTTAAGGAGGAATAAAAACATGGAAACCAACCAGCTCTCTAGCTTGTGCCAAATTTAGTCTAATCTGAACAATATCGAAGTGTGGTAAGGGTTTAAAGGACCCCTCATTTGTCATAACAACATAGCTATAAGAAGTCGCAGCCAAGCCGGCCAAAGGTACTAATTCAGCCAGTTATTAGCTTGCAGATCCAGTTTTTGGCCAGCGTTGCTGTGGTTGGGAGCGATCATTCAGAACACTTCAACTTCTGCTCCTCCAAGCGAATGCATGAATGTTGACAATATTGGTATTGGAAGTGGAGAAATACTAATGCCGAGTTCTCATTCATTCGGCCATAGATAAGTGTGGGAGTTTTCTGCTATTGCTTTAATTTCCATTATCAGAGCATTGGGTAAGGCTCTACCTCACTCCAGCCCAACATTCCAATGAAAAAAAAAAAAAAACTGTTACCTGTAGCCCAGATAGCAGTGCGGATAAGCTGAACCATGGGCACCCACTTGCATTTTGTAAGTATTATCCTACGGTAAGTAAAGGGTACACGGAATATAACTATTATCCCATATCAATATTCTCGTGACATTCTTTTATGGGCTTTAGCCCAGAAAACTCAGTGCTACAGGTCCTAAGAACTGCACTTCGACTCCTGCAAACAATTGATTTGAGAGAAGTTATTCCAGTTAAAGAAGAGAAAGAAAAGGAAAGTAAAATAATTATAAGGGTTTGGTATAATAAGTAATATTCGTCTCGCCACATAGCCGTTCCCTTGGAGTTCACATTCGATCCAACATAAGCCAAAAAAATAGTCTGTAAATAAAACACGCAAGTCAAGTCCAATTTCAATTTCTGAGCATTAGAACAACTTCTCTATATCGGGGTTGGGGATTAAATCGGGCAAGGAGATGAATCTAGAGATTGTAACACAATGGCTATGAATTGAAACCAGGAATTTGCATATAACGTTAAAGACAGTAACAAAATGACTATGAAACAAAACCAGGAATTTATAATCCATAGTCTATTAAATTGAAATATCGTGAGGAAATGAAGTTCAAGATTCTATCAAAACTAGAATTTGAAATCCATCTTGAATGCACTTGTAAATTTTCCACACTTCGCATCATATTGATTTGATCTCAACCCTATTGGAGTCTGGTAGGGGTTGAAATAACACCTTCGTTTGCCATTGCAATTGTTCCTACAAGCAGCAGCGGCCAAGGAAAGGTGCTACTTCAACCCATACTAGATTCCAAACTGTAGTTGTTGGCAGCGAGCGATGCATCGTTCAGATCAACTATTTCTCGCGACGGTGCCAAGAGATGCATATAGAGTGTTGTGGTAGAGAAACAGGGATAACGCCATTTGTAGCTCAAAAGTAGAAGTAGCAAACCGGTAACCACGAATCAAAATTAGAGCAATCGTGCGTAACGGTGGAGTTACGGAATTTTTGCCTTGATTTTGATTTCTGGATCTTGCAGTTTGCAAAAGAGGTTCCGGATTGCCAAAAATGGTTGGGGTAAAAATGGGTTAAAAATTAAAAAAAAAAAATTGCGTAATGTTTGAATTATATTTTTGATTAGGAATTAAAACCTTATAAAGGATTTATAAAGGAATCAACACAATTAAAAATTTATAAAGGATTTTAAGATTATGAATTTTGAAAACCTTTACTTAAATTTACAAAATTCCGTGTAAGAAAAAAACATAATTTCCATAACTCTCTTAGCAAAAATCATAATTACTAGACTACGACTTTGCAAACGGGCTCTTTGTCTTTTGTATAGGTCGATGACGTACTGCACTGATTCTACTGAGTCAAAATATAATTATTAGACTACGACTTTGCAAACGCACTCTTTGTCTTCTTATAGGTCGATGACGTACTGCAGTGATTCTACTGAGTCCCTACGACTTCAGATGCCTGGTTGCTTCGTTACTCGTCACCGGTGATTTGATTTGCCAGTTAAAAAATTTGCAAAACAGTCAACATTAATTATGAAAAATAAGGTCTGTCAATATTAGTTAGGAAAATATTGAAATCTTAATTTTATAAGTAAATTTATTTTGAAATTCCAATCTTGTTTAAAATATTGTAATTTAAATAATGGAACAGTAGTATCACAATAAATATAAACAGAACAATATTAAGAAAAAACCATAAACAATGACTAAAGATTACTAAAATTGAAATACAAGTGAAAATTGAAAATAAAATATCGCGATAACAATCCGAACGAATTCAAGATTATTACGCAAAATAATATCTTTGTTTCCTAATTTAACATGGCTAAGAGCTCATTCTACAACCAAGGATTGAACTTTTTTTAAAATTGTGAGTATGTGAAAGTGAATGGACATTAATTAAGCACGTAAAAATGAATGGAAAGTAATCGTGTCAGAGATGTAATACTCGTCGATGTGTTTTTAATGCAGGTCGATTTTTAGTCACTCTCTTTTCCTTTCAAACATTTGCAGACTTATGAAAGACCAGCTGGACAAATATTAATTCCTTTGTTGTATTATTAAGTTAATCTTCTTTCATGTCAGTCAAATCATTGTTGTATTATTAAGCGTTTAATCGTGCTGCAAGTATTCATCGTCATTTTTTGGGAGCGTGTTCGGGGAATTCTCAGTCTGCTTATTCCTACATGCTCCTCTGTTATTCTCGTGTGCACTGGTTGGTAATTGCCCCTTATTAGGACTCTTTTCCTTGGTAATTCCCCCTTATTAGGACTCTTTTCCTTCTGCCGCTCGAAATTGTGAGAGGCAATTTTCAATGCATGCCCATGGAAGACAGTTCTCTGGATCAACCTGGTGTGGCAGATTACTGTTTTAATGTATTCTATTGTTATCAGTAATACTGGTGAGGAATGATCAGAATCCCTAGAGGTCTGCAAGGAGAATTCATATCGATGACATTGCCCACTGAAGCATTGGTGACGTACACGACAGGAGGGAAAGCGACCTATTCCAGTAGGTGGAGACGATAGGAGGGAAAGCGACTTATTCTAGTGGGTGGATACATTGGATCATACTGGTGGGCAATTCCTATTTCTATCTTATTGAAATATAAATGTGGTCTGACATGTGAGCGGAATATAAATGCCGTCTGACATGTTACTCGAATAGGAGTTGTTTTGCTGCTAACATGCCAAAATCAACTTTAAAAGAAATATAAATGCAAAGCAACTCCTATTCCCCTCACATGTCAGATCATCCTTATATTTCAATAAGGATAAAAATAAGAGTTGCATCTCTGTCACTTAATTTATACGGCTCTGCGGAATAGTGGAATGCATCTGTCACTTAGTTTATACAGCTGTGCGGAAGTGCGGAATGAGTGCACATAGTGTCGGTATTTTTGTATTCGATGGGCGTTGTTTTCGAGGTTGCAATTTTGTCTACACGGCTTTTTTTTCTTTAATGGAAATTGGTTTTTTCTATAAAAATATCCGAATGTTGGAATATTTCTAAAAAGTGAAAATAAATTCACCAACATAATAAAAAACCTATATGCAACCAAAAATATTAAAACCCTAATCTAAATCTAAATTTCTAAAATATTTTGGGAGATTTTGTCAAAAACATATTAGAATTTCGGTTATTTTCGGGCCGAAAATGTAACCTGATTGAAAGTGGTTTAATGGATTGGATAGTTGTGACCGCATAGCAAGTCGAGTACAAACACCGGGCCTGAAATTTGATGTTCTACAAAGGCTTTTCACATTTTAAACTCATTTCACGGTGATGGAAAATATTGAAAACATTTTAAACTTATTTCAGGGTAATGGAAATTCAGGGTAATGGAAAATATTGAAAACAATTTAGACTTATTTATGAAATATGAAAAGTGAATGAAAAAAATTAAAAACAATAAAATTTTAAGTGGATTGGTTTAAAATAAAATTCTTATAAACACAAAAGATAAATATCGAACACAGTTTGCATACATTTCATAAACAATGAGTGGATTGGCTTAAATAAGATTCTTATAAACACAAAAAAGAGAAAGATCACGTTGGCGTTCATTTCATAAACAAATTTATGATGTTATAGTGTTAAATAAGTGAATTATTGTGTTTAAATTATTTTTTAAGCATAACTACTTGCAAACTACTCAACTTCATAAATATATATAAAACAAAAAAAAAACCATCATTAAATTTCAGCATGAACTCGAAAGTAAATTTGAAACTTCACTTGACAATCTTGTCTAATGAAATTAATAGTCAAGCGCACAAACAGTCCAATCAAAACATTCAAAATCCGTTGTTTTTATTTGGATGAGCTTAAATGCGTCGTGTTTTCTTCCTTCAAATTTTGGTTGAAAAAATCTTGAAATTTTGATTTTTAATATTCACATTATTTTATTTTTAAATCTTTAATGTTTTAAATTTATTTACCTTGTGTTTCAAAATAAATAAATTAAATTAAATATTAATAAATTTTATTTACATTTTTTTTGAAATTTTAATTAAATTAAATATTCCATAATTTATGAATATTAAGATTATCTTTATTTACTTATATTTTAAGTATTGATAAGATTTCTTTACACTATTTTACAATCTAGTTAACATAAATTAGTTTTTTCAAATTGTTAATTTTAAAGTACCAGCTTATATTTATGTTAATCTGGAATCGAGATTAAGAAGAATTAAATTATTAGAATGGCAAACTTCTTTTGAGTAACAAAATTGATAAATAGTTTTCATATTAAGATATTTGATTTTCTTAGTGGTAAATAAATCGGGAGTTAAAATGAATCTAGATTGGTTTAATGTTGACATATTTATTTACTACAAATTATAATTCTCTCATATTCTATTTCTATAACTCTATAATGTGATACCATCTATTTAAATTTAAAGAGTAAATAAAAAATAATAATTTTCTTTGAAACTCTTTGCACTATATGAATCACTGAAAACAAGAAAACTAAAATCTAAAACTGAATTTACTTTCACCTAGATACAAAGTTTCTTAACAATTAATAAACAAGAGAAAGAGATAAAAACACATGTACACGAAACAAGACACCCAAAACTGAAAATGTGGTTTCTTTGTTGTGATGTTTTATTTATTGTTCTTTGAGTAATTGGATCTATTACAATTCATGTTGCTACAACAGTGAACAATCAGTCTATGGGAAAATGCTAAGCTTCTCCTCACTATTGTCAACTATACAACTATTCTCTATTGAAGATATTCTCTAATTTCCATGAAAATCTTAATCCATTATCCACAATCCTTGGGCACTTAAGCTCCTTGAATTTCCATAACAATACTAATCCCTTATCCACAATCCTTTCACACTTAGCCTCCTAAATAGTTGTGCAGTTCCACAATAAAAAAAGATATATGAATTTGTGCCTTTTTCCTCTCTTTATAGATAAAATTCGAAACATGAAAGGAGGCCTAGTTCTATTGGCAATTTTGAGTTTCCTTTAGTTGTGATTGCCAGTTAACTGAGAACTCAATTCATTCTCTTTCTAATAAAAAATGAAGCCTTAACTTGTTCTAACTCAACTTGTCATTGCCATCTCATATTGTAGTATAACTAAAGAAGAATCTAATTAACTGAATTTCTAGCTCTATGCATGCAAACCAGATGACCATTTCAATAAATAGGAAATAAACTCATCATAAGTGAAGTTTTATGCATGCACACTAGATGACCATTTCAATAAATAGGAAATAAACTCATCATAATTGAAGTCTAGCTTCCATGTTAGACAATGTCAAATTTGTGGTCTTCACTCGGTAAGGCACAAGTCAGAAGACCTTCCATCGCTACATTTTCAACAAGAAACTTACTAATATATCCCTCGGTTATCTCAATTATTCGAGGTCATGTTGCTTTGTCATTGGGAGGTCACAGGGTCAATTGGATCTAACTAGTTTTGCCAGTTTTTCCAATGGGATGTGATCCCATAGAGTGGATCTGCCCATATTTTCCTAGGAAAATTAGTAGTAATATAATAATATTAATAATAAATGGTGGACCATATTTTCCTAGGAAAAATAGTAATATAATAATAATAAATAAATAGCCCACTCGATTTTGGATAGATCCTTGATGTGAATTCACTTGTTCAATTCCCCACCCCAATCAAGGTAATATATTGGACATAATAAAGATATAATAATGCCGAACTTACCAAAAAAAATTAATAAATAAATAAATAAACTACCTAATAATTGAAATCAAATTATAAAATAAATTTATTTACATGAAAAGTTAGTTAATAATTTGAATCGATAGTTATTACCATTGAATCTTATTGTGAGATTGATAACTAGGATCATAGTATACTATTATCATTATGGAGATGTGGTGAATGGCATATTTCAAAATAGAAGATCCTTTAAAAGAACACAGTATTTGACTTAAATATATCTTGGTAATCTTTATCTTTATCTTTATGTTTAGTTCCAATTGTAACTCTCATCATTTTTCGATTAGTATATTTCTATGGTCTCAATATAGAAGTATAGAGTAGGTTCGATTATGCGTACATTTAGTTTTTTTTGCTGGGTAGATGAGAGGGTTTTTGGTGGTTAAAAAATAAATTATTTAGGGTTTTTAATCGTTGAACAAAGAACAAAGTTGTTTAGATAGAATGAGATTTAATGAAGGAGTATAGTGGAAAAATCATCCAAATTTTTTGGTTGATGCAATACAAAAGTAAGAAGCAATTCATTTTAGTTGAGAGGTTTTTGGTGGTTAAAAAATAAATTATTTAGGGTTTTTAATCATTAAACAAAGAACAAAGTTGTTTAGATAGAATGAGATTCAATGAAAGAGTACAGTGGACGAATCATCCAAATTCCTTGGTTGATGCAATACAGAAATAAGAAGCAATTCATTCTAGTTTTGAAAAATACCAGAATTAAACCTCATCTTAATGATAATTCATTCTGGTTTTGAAGAATGATGACATAATTAAACCTCACCCTAATGATTTAGATTTATAGCAAGCATCATTGTAAACTATTATCAATGGGATTTAGTCTCGTGACTAGAATCCAAACCTAGGAATTGAAAATTTAAATTGATATATTTAAATGAAACCGGAAATCTATTAACTAAAACCTAAAATATAAACTTAGCAAATGTGAGCATTAATAAAATAAATTTAGGTAACCTGAGCATTAACAAAATTGAGTACATTGTATAATAGAATATTCAGACTTGATAACAGAATGCGAATAGTTAGTATACTTTGTCATACTTTTTTATTAAATAGAGACAATGGAAACAACAAAATTTAATATCTTGTATAATAGAATCTGCAGACTTTATAAGAGAATAGGGATAGCTAGTATACTTTTTCATACTTCGTGGAGATAAATGGAAACAGAACCCAAACCAAAACAAATGGTGATTGTATTGGTTAAAAATTTAATTAAGTAAATATATTTAATATATTTTATTATTAAATAGAGACAATGGAATGGGAATAGCTAGTATACTTTGTCATACTTTGTTTTTAAATAAAGACAATAAAAACATAACCAAACCAAACAAGTGGTGTGATTTTATTAGTTAAAAAATTAATTTAGTAGACATATTCAATATACTTTATTATTAAATAGAAACAATGGAAATAGAATGGAACCAAACAAATAAGTGGTTATTATATTGGTTGAAATTTTAGTTGAGCAGAAATATTCAGTATTAGCTGACATATATTTTTTAAATCATATATTAAACTTTTAATTAAGATTAATATTCCATTAATTATTTTAATAGTAAATTTGTATATTTAATATAAATTTTAAAAATATTACATCCTATACGTATTTTTTTAAAAATATCTCTCATGAATAATTTATATAATAAATAAAAAAATTACAAGTAAATATTACTTTAAATAAAAGTGATTATATCCCATTTTTATTTTTTATTATTAAAATATTATAAATAAAAATATAATAAATAATATAATATATATTATTAAAATAATAATTTCTTAAAAATTATTATTTATAAAATTTAATATAATTTATAGTAATATTTTTTCCAAGCAACCAAATATATAATCTTTTAATTCCAATAAAGATACATAATCAATGTACAAAGTTGTTGAAACATATCTTTCGCTCCACACACAAATATTTCTTTTTGCAAATAATAACTCACAACCAAAACATTCCCCAAAATAAAAAAACACGCTCATTATACAAAACTCATTGCATAAATTGAAAATCTTGACGTTTAAGATTAGTATCTTGAGTGTTTAGAAGTACATCAATTTATTTGGGTTCAATTTTGAGTGTTTAGAAGTACATCAATTTATTTGGGTTCAATTTTAAGGGATATATTGGGTTTTATTTATTAAGATTATGAGGAGTAGATGATTACTGAGATAACCTAGAATCACCAAATTTCATAAATTATAAATATATATTTAATGTATAATATACTCAAACATGGTTTGTTGTTTTAATTTGAATTGATTTTGTGGTTATATATGAAATATAAAATTAAAAAATATGGTATATATTTATATATAAATGTCTATATCTAGATTTAAGTGTAACAAATAATTTTGTAGGTTACAAAATCAAAGTGATGCGAAATGATGTTGGATTTATAAGTGTAAAACGTTAAAATGTTCCGGTTTTAAAAAAAAATTATCTATAAAGGCAAAGTATTTTTATAAATCAATTTATTAAAATCTTTTATTTAACAAACACAAATTGGCGAAAGCCTTTTTCACGTGGAATATTTCTTAATAATTACAATTACTTACATGGATTTGATAACACCCATAATTTATAAGAATGAAAAACATATTTATAATTTTTCATAATCATTTTATTTTATTTTCTATTTCATGAATTTCAAATATATTTAATGTACGTGTGATTATTTTCTAATTCATTGAATTTCCAATAATTTATAGAGTAATTTATGTATAATTTTAAGTCTTTTTCATATATCTAAATATATACGATAAGAATAAAGTGATTAACATTTATTGAACTTAAATGGAAATTTTAGAATGATAAGTTGCAATATGTATTATTTGTTATTATTCTATGCTTGGTCAAGGACTATAATATATGTCTCGTGGTCAAAGTTTGTTCACTCTAGATTATTGTGTTGTGCTTTTGAAATTTTAATTAAAGTTTTGGGAAACTCATAAGATTCCTAGTGCTTGACAATTTCATGGGGGGCTTCACTCAATGAACCTCTGACATATTATGTGTGTTCATCTTATACTAAACAATACCTTTGATTTGACTACATATTTTATACCCTTTTATATTTTTCATTAATTTGAGCTCCATTTTTTATACTTGCTAATATAAAATAAAAATTATTTATCGCCTATTATATGCTCAATATATTATGTCATTTTTTCCTCAATATGTATCCCCCAATATGGAAGAACGTGGTATGGTATTACTCCCCCAATGAAGCCCCGCGAATAATTCATTTAAAAAAATTGGGATTGGACATTTCATTGTTGAGTGCTCTAACACTAACACTGGCATTATTATGCTAATGCTCTACTTAATGATGCAAGAATTGACATGGTTGTAGGTCCTTTATATAGGCGGGGTTAGGGAGAGAGAGGCGAACAAATATCCAATTAATATTATTGTTTCATTGCGTGGATCTTCCTTGTCCAAAGACTTTACTATGTGGAGGATGGGGTATCTGTGGGAGAACGAGGTACACAGGAAACTTTTTTCCGCAAGGATGAAATTATTTTTAAACTCTTTTGTGTGGAATGAAGGATGTGTTGAGGAAGGGGTATGTGTGAGAGAACAATGAAATTAATTTTAAACTCTTTTGTGTGGAATGAAGGATGTGCAGAGGACAGGCTATGTATGGGAGAACAAGGGTGCAAAGGGAGCTTTATTGCATAGACACATAATTAATTCAACTATGAACAAAAACTTTAGTTATGCCTATGTAATAGGCATAACTAGAAAGAGTGGTTTGTAAACTAAAAATAACAAATATTTCACATTTTCCTAATATATATTTTATAAGGTATCACTACAACAAAACCCTGTGATTAGCGTCCCTTTTTTCTTCCTTTTTTGCATCTAGAGCCCATTTTTGGTGCTATTTGTGTCCATTTATAAAATATGGTGCAAAAATTGATGCAAAGTTTGTACCAAGTTTTTCACCAAGTGTTACGCCAAGTGTAGTACCAGGTGTTGCAATAGGTTTTGCATCACGTTTTACACCAGGTTTTACGCCATGTTTTATGCCAAGGTTTGTGTCTTCCTTTGCACCATGTTTTGCCATGTTTGGCACCTAATTTTGTTTCACCAACTTTTGTATCATTTATTGCATCCACTTTTTGTGCTTACACTTGCATCAACTTTTTCATCATCTCTTGCATCCTCTTTTCCATCATTTTTTAAATTATTTTTTGCAACCATTTTTACATCGTTTTTTGCATCCCCTTCGCATCAAAATTCGCATTAGGTTTTGTGACACATATTGTATCTACTTTTGCATCTAATTTTGTTGCATCAACTTTTGCATCATATTTTTCATCCATTATTGCACCCATGTTTACGTCTACTTTTGCATCCCTTTTTGCATCTTATTTTTAATCGTCATTTGCTTATTTTTTTGCATCTATCATTACATCCACTTTTGTTGTGACATTATTTGTACCATGTTTTGTACTTACTGTTGTACCCACATTTGCTTCCAATTTTGCATCCATCTTCACATCCACTTTCGCATCAAAATATTGCATCTATTTTTGCATCCACTTTTGTGTTGAGTTTTGCACCTCATTTTGTATCATCGTTTGCATCTACTTCCATTGATCCATATTTTTCATCCAATTTTGTTTCTTCATTTGCACCCATGTTTGTATCCACTTTTTCATCCCTTATTGCATCTTGTATTACATCCAATTTTGCATAATTTTTGTGTTTTTTATTACATCCACTTTCTCATCCACTTTTGTTGTGCCATATCTTGTGCCTATCATTGAAACACACATTTTCTTCCAATTTTTCATCCACATTTACATCCTCTTTTGTGTCCAAGTTTGCATCAAATATTTTTTTATGTTTTTTGCATCCCATTTTGCATCTACTTTTACATCCACTTCTGATATGTCCAATTTTGAATCTAATTTTGTGTCCACTATTGCACCCATGTTTGGTCCATGTTTACATCCATTTTTTAATCCAATTTTGCCTCTTTTTTGCATCCAAGTTTGTGTCATTTTTTTTTGTTCATTATGGTGTCCACATTTATTTCACAACAATTCATGCTAAGTTTTATGCCTACTATTACACTCATGTTTTCTTCCACTTTTTCATCCATGTTTGCATCCTATTTTGTGTCCAAGTTTGCATCAACTATTGCATCTACTTTTTCATCCACTTTTCTGTCAATTTTTCTGTCTTGTTTTGCATCTACTTATGTTGTATCCACTCTTCATCCAATTTTACGTCTATTTTTGTCCCCATTCTTTTTTTAACTTTTGCTTCCATTTTCCAACTCTCATATTTTTTTTGCATTGATGATATTTCTTATGACATTAACAATTATGAACAACTGATGACAATGTCAATAATTATGCCGATGACATGAATTTTGATTATTATGATAATTAAAATGATGATAAAGATGATGGGGGTTATAATGACAATGATGATGGAGATGCTAATGAACTTGGAAAATCTTCCCAATTTTTAAATGTTGTCATGGTCATAATCATAATCATTGTCTTTAGAGTCATTTTCCAATTCATCATCATTTGATCATCATTATCATTATTTTCATATTGGTAATCATCAACAACAATAATGACATGAATCATGATTATGATGTTCATGACGAAGTTGACAACAATGATGATAGAAATTACATTAATTATGGTGATGGGGATGATGAAAATTATAGTGATGATGATAGTGGTAGTGGTGATGATGATCATCGATCATATATAAAAAATAAAGTTGTCATTTCTCTTGCATATATCATGTGCCCTAACAACCCTTTTTGAGCAATCATAATATTTTTTGGGTTGATGATATTTCTTATCACACCTATAATTATGAACAATTGATGACAATGTCCATAATCATGATGATGATGATGATGACATGAATGGTGATTATGACGATAATGCAATGATGAGATTCATGGTGGTGGTGGTGATGATGATAATGAAGATGATGACACTCCCTCTAAACTAGGGAGATACTCATAATGAGACAAAAAAGTACTCTCAAGTTGAAATATTCATATAAGAAGGGATCTAGATTGATAAGCATCAACAATGATTTAAATCATCATAGCCAACATTGTCAAAATAGAAAGGCCTTGAATAACAAGTTATATATCTCCATTAGATCATAGCATAATGTTGGGAGGCATAAATTTGGACACCACTGCCTCTTTAGGCACTTACCACACTAGGATGTTCATCAGGCATGTCCTCACATGATTATTTTCTAATCCACTGTCATAATATTTGACAACAGGAAATGTCGATCCTCATGACTATTCTTATCTTGGATTAATGTACTTGACTTATGGCAGTTAGTCCTAGTCAAAGCACAAATTCTCAAAGAATATTGGTCCCAGATGTTTATCTAATCCACCATCCTCCCTATTGGTGTCTTTATTAGGCTTACGACTATTAGTCTTAGCCATAGTACATGACAAATGGATAATATGGTGTCAATTCTCACACACTCTCAACCAGGGAGGAGACATCCACAAGCATAAGCGTTTCTCAAGAATACCCATCATTTTCATTGGGAATAACATCATTAATTTTTTTTCATTGCATGACGCCTTTATGATTAAGCATTCATAGATTTGTAGCAAAATATTTCCCCTTTTTGTCATTTGTGATAAAAGAAAATCAAAAAGTGAAAGCCAAAATCATTAAATATACACTATAATGATTTATCTAAATCTAAACTCCAAGGTTAAAGTGAAAATTTAAGTAAATATTATATCTATGAGTTGTTAAAAACTTATGAAAACCTTATTCCCTAAGTCCTATATATAAGGAAAATCAAAAGAAAGAAAAGTAAGCCCCAACGAATGGTAACTCATGTATTCACACCCTCTTTGGAAAACATATGAATATATACACTCCTAGTCACACTTGATCACATGTTTGTGATGGTTAAATCATGAAGTCCTCTTTTCCCCTTTCATTTTCACTTCATCATTTAAGCACCTAATTGAGGATCTAGGAAATTTTTCTTGCCTAAGGGTTTCATGTCTACTCTTGGTTTACTTATGTCACACTACAATCAATCATGTGACAGACTGAAATACTTAAGTTTGTGGAGTTATTAGAATAGTGTATTAAGTTAGTCACCACACACACATGTATTGCATGTCATTGATCCACATGTGTGGGTTGGAGACTCATTTCTTGAGAAATTTAATGGATACGACTTTAGCACCTTGATAGTATATCTTACAAAATCTCTTAGTAAACATTGTGATTCATCTTTTCTGTTCTTCGAGACACTTGATAATATTGAAGTCACTCCCGATAATCCACAGAGATGGGGAGTATAAATTACTTGTGTTGGAAATAGAATTGATAAATAGAGGTTTTCCATTTGCGATATTGGATTCATAGACATTGGATACATGGTAGTAGTCCTCGATGTCAATTAAATAAAATTATATTGTCATAATGTGAAAAGAGGTAAACATATTGGTAACCTCGATGTCTTGAACATTCGAAATAATAGCCATTCCACCCAAGTATATCTAATCATCAATCACTACTACTTGGAAAGTCCTCCCCCATTTCTATTTGTATGAGGTAGCACCTCACTTAATATTTTTATTTCTTATATCAACATTATTGATGGGTGATTTGCGTACCATTTTTCTTTTAGGGGTATTTGTTTTCCTTTACTATTGAGGTCTGTCATGTTCCATGAGACTATTGTCATGGAGAATTTACATAGAAAGGAAGTATAATGTGATTGAAAGAAACATGCTCCAAGATTTAAGTTATTGGAAAATGCCACTTCATGACCCCTATATTTCCTTAACTTGGGACTAAATGGTGAACTTGATAGCCTTAAGGGAAATTAACCAATGAAAATCTCAAAAAGAGGTGAATTTTGACTTTATCAGATACAAGTTAATATACTAAAAAAACATCCATAAAAATTTCATCAATCAATGAATCTTTAAAAAAAATATCCAAAACAATTTCATCAAGCAGTAAAGAATTACATTATAAATTACAATCTATAAACCTTTTGGGAACTTTTTGCTAAACCATGTTCAAAACCAACATATTTGATATTAATATTTAACAATAATATGGAAAATAACACATTTTCATAAATTAAATAACATGTTATAAATCCTAAGAAAGTTCACTAACATAAAACTAAAAAGCACGCAACTAATGGGAGCGGCCACTCAAGGCCACCATAAGACAATTAATCTATTAAGACAAGAAGTAATGGGGAAAGAAATCTACAAAGGTCAAGGCAAACCTATTTTAACTTTATTGTTTTATTAGGTGCAAGTTGAACATCTCAAGATATAACGAAGAGAATAATTAATTTTGTTGCATTAAGAAAACCCAAGCACATTTTATAACTTAGCAAGGAAGAGATGTATAATACCCATCTCAGCGACACAACACATGGCATTAAGTTTCTTTTTAATATATAATTTAAACTTATATCATAAAATCACAAATTTAGCATGAATGGATGTTTAAAATCCATTTTTATAAAAGAAAATATATTTTTGTTATTATAAAAACCAGAAACTAAATATAATAATTTTTTAGAAAATAAACAAATACTAAACCAAATATATATTAAAATGAAAAAATAAACTTAAGAAATACTTTTTCTTTTTTTAATAAATATTTTTTTGAATTCCTTTTAAACACTTCCCTCCATTCTAAGAAGCAAAAATAATAATAGACATAAGGACGGACCAAAAATATTCATTTCCTTAGTAAGTGTTTCCCACCATTCATTCCACTCACTCGAGTTATTTCATAAAATAGAGATAAGTGTTATTTCACACTCTTTTGGAAAAGCCTATTGAGATTCTCTTATGATATATCTATTCCTTGATGGAGTCCTTGATATATTGATCAAGTTTTGATTCCTTGGAGATTAATTACAAGAAAGAAGACATGAGTACTCTTAATTCCTGGTTCAATGCCTCTAATGGTGGACACAAGGCAAGGGAGGGGTTGATATCATGGTCATAACTCCAAGTTCATTATCTCTAATGGTAGACGAGGCAAGGGAGGGGGTTGCGGTCATGGTCTTGGTCATGGAGTTTTCTATTTTATGTTATATTTAGGGAGTTCAAAGAAATTTGAATGGAACCATTGTCGTCACTAGGTATAATGGATTAAGTGTTATAATGGATAAAGTGAAGTAATTATTTGTGAGTATTTGTTCTTGAACGAACATTAGGATCCATCTTATTATAGAGAAAATTACATGCATTAAAAACAACTCAATGTTTCATGTGACATCCATATTGTATGCTACTTATTTTTCATTAAAAACAATTTATTTTTTCATATGACATTCTTTTTTTGTTAAAATTTCTTCTATTTCTAATCTGAATTACAATTGTAATTTGAAATAAAGCTTCCAGTAAATATTAATTTATAAATTCTTCATGGAAATCATAAGAAACATTCACAATGTAATATGATGAACAAATGGGTACCTACTTCATATGGATTCAAAAATGCTTCTACTACTTAATGTGAAGTACAAGTGTAACCTTAGTTAGATCTCCAATATACCTTAAGCCATATTTTCATTTTATTTTTAGTACTATTAAATGTCATTATGTCCTACCTCATTTTATTGTTAGCATTGTAATAAAAATATGCATTTTGCTATAGAATTAGTACTGACATGTAATATTGTTTTTTTTCCAGAACGCTATAGGTAATGACCACAAAGATGATGATATAGACTATGTTTAGATAACATCATATATCAAAGATGATGATGATGATGATGGAGATGGTATTGGTGATGATTATGTGGATGATATTATCAATATGGTCAAGATGATGATCATGGAAATGATCATGAGGATGAGCTTGGCTATGATTTTCGTGGTGCTAGCTAGCCATGCATTATTTTTTATATTTAGTTGGATGTCTTAATAAGGAAATCAAACATTTTAATTTTAGTTTATTTGAATAATGATGACGATACTATCGTACTATCTTGTTACCTTGTGAAGATGTTGAAAATTGTTTACAATTTTTTTATGAAGAATTATTGTGTATGATGAGATTCTTATTTTTTCATGGATGTTCTGAATTTACCTTAGCATAATGATATCTATTAAAATTTTCTATTTGGTAATCTTAAATTGACTTTTAGTTGATTTTATTAAATATTATGATGATATGATCATTTTTATCTTGTTCTTTTATGTATATATTGAAAATTATCAGCATTTTTTTGATGGAGAATTATTGTGTATGATGATATTACTATCTTTTGATGGATGCTGTGAATTTACCTTAGAATAATGGTGTTCATGAAATATTTTGATATGATAATCACACATTTGAATCTTAGTTGGTTTGATTAAGGATGCTGAGGATATTATTAGTATTATCTTGTTACTTTATATATGTGTTGAAACCTGTCAATACTTTTTTATGGAGAATGATTATGTATGATGACATTACTATTTTTGGATGTAATGTTGTGAATTTACCTTGGAATAATGATATCTACGATAAATTTTGATTTAGTAGTAATATATGTATATTGAAAATTGTCAATGATTTTTTGATGGAAAATCGTTATATATGAGGATACTGCTATCATTTTTATGAATGTTGTCAATTACCCTTAACTTTGTTTACAAATACTAAGTTATGAATTTGAATTGTGATATATTCTTAAATGTGTTATACATGAAAATACCTGCTCATCATCTTGGAGGAGAATACTATGTTGTTGGCTGAAATACCCCTTTCTCCTAAACTATATAAGCCTATAATACAAGTTATGTACCATCAGGACCATGGTATACTAGTCTATAACAAGTTGTCCCCTTCATCTAACTTTTGTTACCAAAATAATAACCACCTAAGAAAAATTAAGAAACTATAAAATAATGCCATGTAGTCAATTTTTTTAATATATCATTTTTATTATTCTTTTACCAAAAATTACCCAAATAAAATATCACATTTATCAAAATAATTGTATATGTATTTTATATTTTAAATTAATATATTCGCACAACATTAATAAAATTTAAATTCAAAAGCAAATTCAAAATTTAAAGAAAATTTAAATTTAAATTTAAATTACCCAAATAAACGTCACTTTTATAAAAAATAACTGTCTACATGTATTTTATATTGAAATTAATTTATTAACACAAGATTTAAGAAAATTTAAATTTAAAAGGAAAATTTAAAATATAAATTTAAGATACTCAAATAAATGCACTTTTATCAAAATAACCATATATTTATATTTTATATTTAAATTAATTTATCAATAGAAGATTTAATAAAATTTAAATTAAGAAAGTAAATTTAAAATTTAAATTAAATTTAGGATTTAGGATTTTATATTTAAATTTTTTTATTTAACACGCCATGATGTACCTTCATTAAAAATATTCTAGATATTCTAACTTTTATAGATTAAGATATTAATTTTATTTTTAATATTTAATATAATTTTGGGTCACTTGGGCAGATAAATTAGGTAAGTTATATTATTAAAAAAAAATCCACTGCATAGTCACACCTATATGTCTTTTAAATTTTAAAGGATTTTTTATTGGCTTACACATTATGAAATGGAAATTTAATGTTAACATTTTAAAATGTAAATTCCTCTAATGCAAGGAAAAAAGCTCGAGTTAAGTAGAATTTGACACTCTTTTTACTTTCGGAAACTCATATGGTGGAATGTGAACTCTTTATCATCATCTTTAGATTTTTCCTAAAAAATAAAAGCATGCAAAAGTGGGAAAGAGCCATAAAGCATGGGGAAGTTTTTTCCTAAGCACAAAAGCATCTAAAAAAGTGGAAAATTCTATTTTTATATGAGGAAACGTTATTCACCCAAAAGCTTTTTCCAAAATTGAAATAATGAGGAATTTGGGAAATCTTCATAGCCTTCACTTTCCTATATATTGGAGGCTTTTCAATTGAGGAAATGATGGGAATTCATGTATTGTCACGCTACTGAAATCTATATTCAGAGGGAGAGTTTTGGAGCTCGGAGCTGTTCATTCTTTACTTATCCTATTTAACAAATAAATGTATGGGATTTTGGTTCATATTTATTTATTCAGTATTATTTATATGTTTATGATAGTTTCAATTATCAAGATATTATGTTGTAAAGTTTTGTTTGTTCTCTCTCTTGTGTGTAGGACCAAGATTTGGAGCTATCTAGGAGCACTTCCGAACTACACTATAAACTCCAACAAGACCTACATGCGAGGACTCACATGAATTCATTCTTCTTTTTTAATCTATACTCTACATCTTGATCTACTAAGAATCTTGAGCCCTAGAACAACCTTTCTCTTAATCAGTCTATCTTAGGTTTCTAGGATAAAATGAGAGGGTTTTATGTTCATCTAACTCTGGATTAAATCATACAGCAAAATGATATTTATAAACTGTAATATATTTCACTATTTAATAAAATGAGTAAAATGGAATTAATAGTAAAACTCTAAACAAGAAGCCAAAAGTGGATGTAACCATCGATGCAAAATTGGGAGTAGAATTGGATGTTAAACTAGCCACTAAAAAAAGATGCAAACAATGAGACAAAAAGGGTTTTAAAGTAGAATTAAAAAAGGGTGTAAAACTAGACACAAAGAAGGGAACAAAATACGGCATACAAAAAGATACCAAATTGGGCGCAAACAAGGATGTAAAAATGGAGACCAAAATGAGGATGCAAATAATGGTGTAAAATTAGGATGAAAAATTGGGTGCAAAAAGGATGTAAGAAAAGACACAAAACAAGAAGCAAGATGGGACTAAAAAAGGGTGAAACTAAGGATGCCAAAAATGATGCATAACTAAATGAAAATTTAGACTAAAATCTAGGTGCAAAATGAGATGCAAATGTGGACACAAAATGTGGCATAAAAAAGGATGCAAATTTGGATGCCAAAAAGGATGCAAAATTAGACACCAAAAAGGATGAAAAATTGGACATAAAAAATGGTGAAAATTTGGACATAAAAGTAGAAAAAATGGTGCAAAAATGGGCATAAAATGGCTCAAATTTGGATGCAACATTGGATGCAAAATGAGGTGCAACAAATGATTCAAAACTTGGTGCAAAAACAAATGCAAACATAGATGAAAAGAATGGCTCAAAATTGAACGTAAAATTAGACACAAAATGGGATTCAAAGGTGGACGCAACACATGGTACAACATAAGGTGAAAATTTAGATGCTCAAAAGGATGCAAAATTGGATGCAAGAAATGTTGTTAAAAATTATGTTAAATTGGATGCAACAACTGATGCAAAATTAGGTGCACAATAGGATGCAAAAAAGGGAGACAAATGAAACGAAAAAGTGGATGAAAAAAATGGTGCAAAAATGGATGAAAATTTTGGCACTAAATCAAATTCAACATATGGTGCAAAATTAGATGCAAAAAATTGTGTAAAAAAAGGAAGAAAAATTGATGCAAAAATAAATGTAAAAATAAGTACAATATTAGAAGCAAAAAATGGCATAAGACTAGATGCAAAAAATGGCTCAAACTCGATGCAAAAAAAGGCACTAAATCAGATGCAAAAATGGTGTAAAACTTGATGCAAATTATGACACAAAAATAGAAGCAAAGAATGGCACAAAATAGGAAACAAAAAATGATGCAAAAATTGGCACAAAACTAGAAGCAAAACCTATTGTAAAACCAAAATCAAATCTTGGTGCAAAATATGATGCAAAATTTGGTTCGAAAAAAGACGCTTTAAAAATTGTACAATAGAGGCAAATTTAGCGCCAAGCTAATCATCCTAATGGAGAGAAAAATACACTAAACTCTAGTGCTAAATCTGGTGTAAATTTCCTGTTTTGTTGTAGTGTATGTTAGGCATAATATATACATTGATTAAAGTACAGAGGCTTGAGTTTTATTTTTCTAGAACAAAAGCTTTGATTCTACTTTCATACTCCGGATAATGAAATTGTTCATTTTTCTTCCGCATTGTGTACAATTAAAAAATTTATCCTTAATGCGGTAACGACATTAATTATTGAACATGCATGGAAAATAACTTTTGATTTTTAGCATTTAATACGAAGAACTAAGTCATTTGTCTATTTCATTGAATGTGATATGTAAGGAAACTGTATCTTAATGTTTAAACTATAGTATTATCGATATAATTAAGATATACATAAAGAAGGTGTGTTATACTACTGCAAATGTAAAACTCTACCATACATAATTTCTCCACACACCCTTTCCCCCGATCATCATTTCCCCTTCCTATGTATTGCAGTATTCACTATCTACATAATCAAATTTGTGAAAATTTTTAGTGGAAAACCCTACTCGCTATTTACATAATTGAACTTGTTGATTACCACCTTGTTGGATATCACCATCAAAATAGAGGAAATAATAAAGAGACTTAAATTTGCAGTCATTCCCGACCAAAATTCCATGCTCTTTGTCATGCTTTCTTTTATTATCACTTCTCTCTTTCACAATAACTACTAGCACGTTTGTATTGTCAAAATATTATAGATGTCGCCAACATAATTAATCTTGAAGTAAACTAAAATTGATGGCATTCTGAGATTCAGAATAAAAAATAGTAACTAGAACTCTTGCAAACCACGCTATTTTGTGGAATTTCATGCATCATTTGGAAGAGTCACGGATCATTTCTCCAGTTAGTGCTCTGACACTAACAACAAGATAGGAATTTCTAGTTTTTTTATCTCTTAATATTTCATTTAAAACTCCTTTCCATTGAAAACATTCACAGATTTAGTTATGTGAGATATCATTTGCGTAAAGTTGTGATTTTATAAGGAATGAACGATGTGCGTAGGATGAGGCATGTGCAAGAAATGAGGTTGCAGAGGGAAATTTATTTTGCAAACACAAAATTAATTCAACTAGGAACAAAAAGTTTAATTCATGATGTAACATGTTGTCGTTATAAGGATGGTTAGTTTCAGACTAGAAAAGAGTGGTTTCTTGTTCAGAATACTATGTACGTTTTTTATTTCATATTTGTGGACAAAATAATTATTACCATTTCCTTCTAAATAAGAAACATTAATTTACACCAAAAACTTTACTAGAAACTATTAGTCACTATTACAGAAGAAACATCGTTTTTCAAATTCTTAAAAACTTTTCATTAACAAGAATGTTTTAATTTTATGAAACTTACCTTAATTCAATTAATGCAATGGAATATCTAAAAGGAAAACATGCCAAAGTTTTGCGTCCTTCAAATCAAATTTTATATATAATTAAGCAACATCAAGCTTACGATTTTTTCCTTTACAGAAAGTATGTGGCAGTTTCTTCTCTACAGTATTATGCAATAATACTTTCAAACTTTTCAAAAACTTTTGGCCTCAAATAGGCCCCCAAAAAAAATTATAACTTGTTTCAAGCCACTCAATCCTTCTACTATATCCATCTGTTTGAGGAAATTTGTGTTTATTGAAGTTGACTAAGTTCTATGTTCATCACTAACCTTTTCCTACTTCATGTTTCTTTGATTTCTCATTTCCTTGGCAGGGATTGGCATGGCCTTGACCTCTTTACCATCTTCATGATACCTAGAGGGTTGGTGTAAATATTTTTTTTTCCAACCCCCAAGGAAGGGGTTCTTAAGGAAAAAACTTCATTCCACTGCTACAACCCCTGTTGCAGGGACTATCTGAAATCATAGGGCTCTCCCATAATCACTAGGTCTTCCCATAACACATGTCAAGCTAACTTAACTTGTGCAACTATGACCTGCTGTGTAAATCATCTTCTTGAGAAAAAGGAGCCCTTTCTTTTTTGGGCCACCTGGCTTAGTTGGGACATCAAAGATACATGAATTCCCCTATTTCCCTTGTGTCATATTTGGCTTTCCTAACACCATGTCTTCTTCCATAACCACATAATACTAGATCAGAAAATAATATAGGATCTTCCTAGATGCATGCTATTTGTTGTTTCCATTCCCTTAACTTCTCTCGCTATTAATAGTGTAGCTTCATCTATCCATCGTGACATTCTTACACCACCCTTCTTTTCACAATCACAATCTATTTTAATCTGTCAAATTCTCATAGAATCTCAAGTTTCCTTTATCAGTGATGTTATCTTCCCTCCCTTGGTTTGTGTTTTATAACTCTTGCAAACTCACAACAATTTTTCATTCCCATATAGTATCATGAAATTGGCTTCATCATTACTACTTGCAAATTCAAATCGCTACACTTCTATGTGCAACATGTGTTAAATATTTTTCAGTTAAATTTGAGAGGTGCAACCTCAAATTGATACCAATTCCTGCTAGCATTATCCTCTTTCAATCATATCATCCTGATACCCAATGGGTTGAGAGGTTGGTCCATGTGCTCTTTTCTACTACCAAAATCTTATTTGGGGATAATATCAACTACTTTCTTTCAATTCAATTGTCATCACCATACCACGTATGGTAATTCCTTCGTCTTTTCATGTGGTTCCCATCACATTATTTACTGTCATAATGAACCTTTCCTAAGCCTTCAATTGAAGCAAACTATTGTACACTGTCCATATTGCATCTAAGACATTGGGACAATAAAAAATCCGGATGGAAATTTTATCTCCGAGTTAAATATTTTGTAACATGTTTAAGAGGAAAAAATAGTGGCAAGTTGTGATTTCTATGGAAACGAGTCAATTCACATTTCCCATGCAACTTCACTCCCCATAACTCATTTTTTCATATCTATAGGAACATTGACTGATCAATTTCGTATTTTGAATTGCGAAATGTGAGACCTTTTCTCTTTGCAGAATGTTTCTAAATACTATGTGCATTTGTGAATTCACATTTATGGATTAAATAATAATTGTTTTTATGCAATATTAAATTAAACATCCTTTTAATGCACATGAACAAATATTTTGTGTGGGAGAACAAGTTTGTGGAGCAAGGAACAAAAACTTTAATTCATAGTGTCAAAGCGTATTATTCTAGAGATGATATGAGTTGCCATTCTTTTTCTATCTATCTATCTATGATAGATGATCTACCTATGGACATGTTGTAAATACATTATTATGGTACCTTTCCCATGAACGAAGTAGCTTGAAAACACTCAAATTTATAATTTAACAGCCAAGTGGATGAGTGGTGGATATGGTTGTGTAGCCTTGGAGTAGCTGAATTACAAGTTCGTGAAGGAATGAATGAATCACAATGAAAGCTTCATCCACATTTTTTGCACCTCCACAAAAACCTATCAGTCTCATTGAACCGCACTGCACTTCAAGTTTTTTTAATAATGGTCAACTTGGTGAACTCATGCAAGGAAGATGGCACACTAGTTATGCCCACTGCAATTTTGTATCAATTATGATATGACATGCATGTTGATCTTCTGGAATTAAAGAGATAGTTAGCGAGACTGTCATTTTCCATTAAATAAGAACTCAAAATCTACTCGCTAATATGTCTGAAGGAACAAGAGCTCCTTCTTTTAGATATTCTATACCTGCAGATGCATTAGTTCATTTAATTAGCCATCATATACAATGTATCAAAAAACTAAAAAATGTGAACATCATAAAGTTGGTAAAGTATTCTTTTAATACGTAATTATTGATTATGTTTAGTAGAATGTATGAATCCACATGTCCACTTTTGATACATTGTACCAAAAATTATTGACATTACGCTACAATTCTAAGACAAATTGTTGGGTGGCCACTTGTACGAAGTGAAATAGTGTCAACAAAAGCTATGTGTAGAGAAGTGAAGGAAAATAATCATTTCGTACAATAAAAGTTTTGATTCCATTGTCAGATTCCACATAATGTAAATAATAACTACATATATTACAATAATATATCCCAAATATTACAAATTATTGAACATGCATGGCAAGAAACTTTCAATATGCAGCATTTAGTGCAAAGAATTTATTCAGTTGTTGAGTGCGTTGAACATGATCTCGAAGGAGATGTGTATTTAGTAAACAATGACTTATGTGCTTCTAGCCACGGGCTTGATTTCCTTTATGATCTAGAGACAAAAAGGAAGGACTTGGCGAGTTGTAATTGGATGATGAAAATCAAAACTGTATGGAAATTGAAAAGTTGACATACTTTGCATAGCTTCTTCCATTGATACATTGTGTGAAGTGATTAATATTAAGTGGCTTTGATCGTTTAAAAATAAATATTGTGTGGAAGGAAGGTGTGTGGGTGGATTTTTGTGAGGAAGAATGCATGCGAAGGTGTAGAACTTTACAGTAGAAATATTGTGTTTGTTATTACACACACTTGTTCTCTAGAACAAACCACAAATAAGACGTCTAAGTTTTATGAATATTTTGTAACATGGTTTGAACAAGAAACGTGTTCCTAGTTGCATTGGCGGTAGTATACCTAGGGGTCACAATATGGGGTACAAAGGGAGGTACCCAAGGGAATAATGTAATAATGGGACGGGCCATAGTAATAAATAAGGTGGTTAACCTGTATCCTGTAAGGGACCACAAGCAGTTAATAATAATTTAATGGGCCCATGGTATTAGATAGATGGTATTGAAGGAACCATGGTAATGACCCATGGTATTATATGTATGAGCCCTATATAGAGGCTAGAGACTCCCCATTAAGAGATGTAGACGATTATTGTATGAACAAGCATATGGCTTGTGGAGTGTTCTCCTTCCTTAAGGAGTGAATGCAATCAAACACAAACAAAGGCTGAAG
Organism: Pinus taeda; assembly: GCA_000404065.3. Taxonomy (NCBI): domain Eukaryota; kingdom Viridiplantae; phylum Streptophyta; class Pinopsida; order Pinales; family Pinaceae; genus Pinus; species Pinus taeda. Next base: position 29,033 of record APFE030667083.1, on the reverse strand, counting down.
CAGAAAAGGTTACAGGTGCTGATACATCAGATGAGGGCTAAGTAGTTGAAGTAATATTGGAAGATAAGACACCACAACAGGCACCACAACATGCACTAGATAATAGTTAGGCTCCAGTAAGGGGTGAATTAAATAAAAAGACACCATGGGTTGGAACTTCAACATATCATCACCCATATCACCCCGCAAGAAAACAACCAACAAGATGGCAACCAATTAGTCACAAGGACAACAACCCCCGCATGATAGATAGAGAGGAGCGAAGATCCACCTACTACACATCAACACAAAAGCGCTGCCAAGGTCAACTTCCATCTCAAGCAAGCAAGGCACCAGCGAGATGGAGGGTTTTCCTTTCTCTTGGATGGCTAGATGCATGTGCATGGTACCAATGGACTACTCTTTTGAGTAGATCTTAGTATTTATGTTCTTCCCATGTTTCGAGGACGAAACATGTTAAGGGGGGTGGAATGTAGTATACCCAGGGGGGATAATATTGGGTACAAAGGGAGGTACCGAAGGGAATAATGTAATAATGGGATGGGCCATAGTAATAAATAAGGTGGTCAACCCGTATCATGTAAGGGACCACAAGTAGTTAGTAATAATGTAATGGCCCCATGGTATTAGATAGATGGTATTGAGGGAACCATGGTAATGACCCATGGTATTGTACATATGAGGCCTATATAGAGGCTAGAGACTCCCCATTTAGAGATGTAAAGGATTATTGTATGAACATGCATATGGCTTGTGGAGTGTTTTCTTTCCTTAAGGAGTGAATGTATGGTGTTTCCCTACCTTAAGGGTTTGCTCAATAAAGTCAATCATTTCTATCTATCTCTATCTGTTATTTCTTGGGTTTATTTCTATTATCATATATTTTTGGGTTAGATCTATAACAAGTGGTATCAGATCTATAACATTGGGCAAGCGTTCATCATGAATTTATTTAACATCCATGTTGCACAAATGTTCGATTAGTTCTCAAGGGGTGTGATAGTGCAAGTAGTAACTAATCGACACGTAATCAGAACATTATTCAAGTGCTTAATATTATTTATTATAATGAATTGTGTAATTATTAGTACTTATAAACAAAATAATAATGTGCATATCAATCTGCATTCATCATTAAAAAATTATATTTAAACCATTTTAGTATTTTTCAACTAATATATGTGTAATCAGTACATTGTGCACCTTGTGTCAAGTATCTATCAAAGAAAATTGCAAGAACGAAACATGACACCACTTATAGAACATTAATAGAACCACAAAATCATTATATGTTAGACCTAGTTGATCACTTATGTGCACAATATTTTTGTGTCACCATATTGAGAGCTTGTATAACAATAGTCACGATGACATTGAATTCATATTTATTTTAGTTCATAATTTTTTTTTACTTAGTACATGTATATCGGTGAAATTAAAGCAATAGTGGTTAGTGAAATAAAAGAATGAAATAATTTTGGACTTTTGTTTATTTCCACTATTTCTCATAAACTTCTACTTTGGTATTTTTAATTGCTATTTATTGGCAGCATTTAACATATCAAGAAATGTATAGTTAAAAAAAATAATTTATTTGCACCCATATGATTAACTCGCTTACTTTTATTCACGGGGGCTTTCAGTAATCGAGCACATATAGATATGATGTGAACCTAATGACGAATGAGAAGAATAACGTTAAGATTTGAAGAAGCAAAGTAACAAATGTGAAGCGTGTTCCAAAAGTATTTGGTTTTGGATAAATAGATGACACACTGAATACAGAACTATTGGAATAAATTATTAATTCATGATGTGTAGCATTAGTTGGATATTTTTTTATCATAAATCATGGGGAAATGTGTACACAACAACATGGAATGTGTTATGATAGTTAGCTTTGTACCATGATATTCAAAATTATGTGTCAGGTTATTCCTAAACCAAATTTGGTTCAACATTTTTCCTACTTCGATACCAAATAAAACAAATCGAAATCGACATAGTGGTGGGAGACAACTTAGGCACCAAATTGATTCATGGTAGAGGTAGGTGAGCATGTTTGTGCATAATATTTATTTGCAATTTTCGTTAGACAATTTTCTCTTTACATTTATTCTTTATAGTTTCTAAGCTAATTGTCATAATCAAAAATAACTTATACTTATTTTATATCATAAATTTCTGCTTCTAATGACATGTAAAAACGTGGAGTAAGTGGACAAAATGGTTTTAGAATATCAAGTTTATTTTCATTATTTCCTGTAAACATTGGCTTTGATATCTTTAATTTCTATTTATTAAGAGTGTCCTATGTAGCAATTTCCACACGCGAAATAGTAATAACTGGTAATTGGGATTCGAGTGGGCAATTATGAAGTTAAGTGGGATTGAGAGTGAAAATAGGTATTAGGTAAAGGAAACAACCTATTTGTGCTCATACATTGAACCAATTCACTTATATATATAAGAACTTTGACTAGTTATTTGCATATTTGCAGTATCTAAATCTGTTAGCAGAAAAGAAAAGAAACAATGACATTTGCAAAATTTGATTGACAAATGTTGTAGTGAATAAGTGCTTGAAATTGTGCGAAGAAAATAATTTCCTGAGCTCACAACTGGGAAAAGTCAATAATATTCAACAATTCATTTTCTAAACTGCTCAGGATCTTTCCCATCTTTCTCTCCAAGATATTTCTTTCTTACACAACAATATAAGGATATGTTGTGCCCTACAACAACCCCCCATTTCATATCATTAAAATTCCAAAACTATAATGTGAAATGGGTCCCTTTTTTAATTTTTGTTTGAAATTGGTATCAATTTAAAGTTCTATTTCAAAAAACGCTTGAATCAAAGGGAACATCATTAAAAAGTCTTTTTAATAAAACCAATCGATAAACCCCAACATAAAATGATTTACCTTTATCATTGCGATAAGGCGATCGTGAGATCGCATATCGCAATGACAAAGAAAGCACAATCTAAGGGATATGTTGGTTTTCGCCGATGTGAAATCGCTATTGGATATCGGCAAAGCATAAAGTAACATAAGTAATGACCCTTGCTTTGATGCGATGCGAAATCGGCAATCGGCAATCATACTTAAATGCAAAGAAGCTCCCCTTTACCCGATGTAATGCGATATCACTATCGGCGATCGGTGACTCACCGTGCCCTCATCCTAAGCGGCCCTACCAGCCATGCTCGATACAATGCGATATCGGATATCGGCGATCGGGGATTCCAAACAAAACCAATGCAATAACTTAGCATTTCCACGATGCCCGATTTCGTAAAGGGTAAATGGCACAGTTTTCAAAGTAACAGTCATAAAGGCGGTTTAATATGATTTATTCGTAATTAAGGCCATATCCTTTGGAAAAGCCGCTCATCTGTGTTCAAACCGCCAAATCACCCTAAGCATGCTTCGAATAAATCATTCATCCATTAATCAAAGCAACTGCAATTAATGAGACTGATAGGCCGTAACGACCATTTAATAAGAATAGCAGGCTTGAAGCCTATCCACGTATTTGATCCTAAGGCCACCTTAAGTCGATTAATTACTATGAATGCACCAAGATATATATATATATATTTCATTCTGTTCAATTCATGATATTGTTGCATGTGTTGCGCTTATCTTTCACTCTGCGTAGAATTCTTCCATAGAAACAGAAGAAAGTGGAATGGGAAAGAAATCCAAGAAGACTACAATGCCTACTGCTCCGCCAGCCGCAGGGCTAGTTGTCACTGATCCAACTGGAAAGAACAAAGGGCTGATATCAGATACAACATGCTTAGGACTCACCAGGACCACTTGGCAAGGGACTTATAATTTGATTGAAGCGGAAGGGCCAATGGTGACCAAAGTAGAGATTTTATGTGATAATACCAGCAAATCTGATGCCAATTTAAAGGACTTGGCTGACTCCTTCCTACACAGAATAGCAGCTCGGGAGCAGGTTCTTCCTTACACAGATGTGGTAAGGTGGGCAATCCAAGAGCTCCCAATTATCAATAGACTGTTTGAAACTACGGACGGGAGGGTTTTCGGTTCGTTTCGAGCCGAAGACCTAAGGCTAATGTATCACCTGCCGCAAGAAGAGAAGAAATATAATGCTGCATTTTTGGAGAAGTTTCGAGCAGAGAATGAGACCGAGTCTAAACCAATTCGAGGCTGGAGACAGAATCCAGCAAAACACAAGCATGAAACCTTGGGTAAGTACTCAGTTGACTCCCTGTGTTCTCCTTACTGTTATGATGGAATTATGATGTGTAGGCTATGGGGATTGCATGACTCTGCCAATTTCACCATAGAAATGGTTCCCCTAATAGAGGCAGCATGTAGTGGAGAAATCATGGATTGGGCGGTTATATTATCCGACAAGTTAGCCAAAGCCATTCTCGAATTCAGGTCTGACTATCGTGTCACAGAGAGGGTTATTCCGCCATTTTATTATAGTGCCTATATTATGGATGTGTTGTGTTTTAATTCTGAGTTTCCTGTGCTGGGATTAAGGTGGACGTCGCAAGACCCCACACCCATTCACATATATCATCGAAAACTATGGAAGACTAGTTATAAGCACCACCTGTACCAAATCTGCAACGGTTTTATGTTGCCAATTCATTATTCAATTTTTAATAAGCCTGCCCATAAAATATCCGAGCAAATAGCGGTAGATTTGACTGCAGTAGAAATTTGTTTTGGGGAGGAGAAATTCACCTATATCAGAGTTTTTGGCAGTCGGGCTAAGCCACATGTGCTACCACTTTACATCCCCGATAAGCTACTTGCCAGGGACGTAGCTTATCAAATCAGCGCTGAAGGGGTTACCCAAACCCTGAAAAGAGCTAAAAACATGTTTGGCCTTCTTTTCCATTGCGAATTGGAGTGTATACCCTGCATGATATCAAGCATGCAGAGAAGGAAGCCAGGAAAATGAATTTTCTCACCCTGGCTACTCTACCAAGGAGGCAGTATGATCCAAGAAAGATCGCTTACAATGCGGTCGACCAGGCCAAATTGGCCAAGGTCGAGCACAAAGAAGACAAATTTGAAGATTTGTTCGCATCAGCCGAATCACTGTATCAAGTCAAGTCGCTTGCCCGAAATGTTTATAATGATGAAGGGCTAGTTAAGTTTAACAGAATCAGAGAACAGAGGTTGCAAACTCTGCCTCTAGACCTGTTAGCAACTGTACCGACAGCAACCAGGTCAAGCGAGTCTGAGCAGCGACATAATACACCACCTCCTACTACATCAAAACAACAGGAGGAAATGCGTAGCCAACAGCAGGAGGTAACTCAGGAAAATGTGCAGCGACAAGAAGAAACCCAAGCAAAGACCCAAGAAGGGAGCAGCTCTAAAGATAACCATGATCCATTAGTTGACCCGAATTCGCTCCAGCAATGGAATCAATTCAGTACAATCATCAATAACTTAGAATGCTCGAAAGATGATGAGGTTTCAAAAGAAGGTGATACATAGGAAGCAACATCGAAACCGGTTTCAGGTGAAACCAGTGGCCTACCTAAAACAAAAGAACTAGAGATAATTCCTAAAGATCCAACCGGAGAGATCATTTTGCAAATTGAAGAGATCCCCCCTTTAGATGTATTTTATAGCCCCAAGCATAAAGCCATCGTAAAGCGACAGAGGAAAAGGAGAAGAACTGATCAACCTTCCCCATTCCCTGAATTAACAGTAACGGGCAATATTGTATGGAAAGAGGAATTCGACCCCTTCGATGACTTAACCAAGCTATCACAGTTCACTGGAGCATATTCGGCGGCCACTATTGATAAAGCAACGGAGGTGAGCAATTTGTTAAAAGCCAAGGATCAGGATATCTCTTCACTACAGGCGAGACTATCAGAAGTTCAGCAGAGGGAAGAGCAGGCGGAGAAAGAATTGCTAGTACAGTAGCAGAACAATAACCAGCTAATCAAGCAATTACAAGAGCAAAAACAGAGGATAGATGAAGCTGAAATACAAAGGAAAAAGGAACTATCAGAGGCACTGGAGCAGTTAAGAATATCGACTGAGGGAGCAATGAAAGCAAAAGATGAACAAATCGCTCAATTGACCACTCAAATTGAGCAAACGAAAAATCTCCCTAAGATAGATGAGTTTAAAGCAGAAGCACTTCAGCTAAATAAGGGATTGATTAATCAGGTTAAGCTACTATTTCAACACATTATACGAGCAGAACCATTGTGCGAATTGTCAGCGTCTATAAGCGAAAAGGTAGACAAAGCAAGGGCTGACTTGGATCAGGCCGAAGAGACACTGACAAACTTTATAGAATGGCAGGATTCAGATGTAGGCCGAGCAGCTAATCTACCAAGAATTATAGAATCGCACAAAGAGATATTATTCACAGAATGGCAATCACAACTGATGAAAGCAGAAAGAGCGACTTCAAGATGCAGGACAATCAGTGGAAATTTGGTTGAATTAGTGAATAATACATTGTATTTATCTAACATAATTTCCCAATGCACTCCAGGTCAATTAACAACAGCAAATATATTGGAGCACTTATGTTATCCGGAGCTGGAGAAAAGCGCAAGATTGATCGTTGGAATCAACAGTCTGACATGGGATGCGTATTGGTTCTTCTTAATCAAACCATACAGCCAAAGAGCCGTCTTGAAGTGCCTAACCGATGCTGTCGGTTATATTATACCTGACATCCAGGATGCCACCTTTGCCGCCCAATTCAGTTTACGCCTCAACAAACCACCAGAAGTTGAACCAATGCTCGCGATAAGCCAGCTAAGGTTTAAGGGCAAACAACCTGAGGCATGACTCATTTCACCGACTGCTAGATCGCCCCTGAGAAATAGACCACATTTACTGATACCAATTTAGTAGGATTTTGTTTCATAGATCTTTTTAGCTTAGTAGTATTTATAGACCCTTTCATGCATTTAGAAAGGGACGTAAAAGTTTTGTATATGACTTAAACCCTGAAGCTGCACTATTGTACTTCAGGGATATTCTTTTATGAAACTTGACCAATTATTCCAAATTTGATGAGGAAGGATTTTATGCAAATGTGCACTATTGTCATTGTTTGAAAGCATTTCTGTGTTGAAGAAGGAATTTTGAATAGCGATTGATATTTCGGATCGATCTACAGCTCACATGGTACTACTATCTGCGTCTGTATTCTTTTTCGTTATATGACTGTTATTGAAATCTCTCTTGCTATTATCGCTTATATATATATATGTGTGTTTTTCACAGCATTCCTTATGCATTCCACTATTGGTTGTTTATCGCATGCTTCCCTTTCAGACGTATATATGTATCGATGATATGAACAGTGAATGTAGTAATTTGTATTTATCGCTTCATTGTGACTATTCATGTGAAGCAATCTTTGAATGATTGAACATCTCTTATTTATTTTACAGAGTCATTTATATGCCTGATAAATAGATAAAGATTATTTAACGCTACATTCTGAATGAATAAGTTGTTCACGGGATTAGTATTAGTTTCCCTATTTTTGTCAATAGAATAAGTTCTTCGCCTATCATTTAAGCAATTTATTCATCACCCATCCATCCCTTTTATTTCATTATCGGGAAACTAGTCCTGTTACCTCCAGTCGGAGCCACCACACCAAACGGAAAAGGAGTTGCTTTCAAGGTCCGGACCGGGTGGTTATCCCCGATGTTGTGGCAACGATTTCCGAGGCCTCAACATTTCTGGCGCTAGAAGGAGGGCCATCCGCTATGAATGGTGAGTATGCCAACACCTACAAACCATTCAAAGACCAACTCACCCTCCACCTCTCCTCGAATATCTCGTTCGCATTCTGAATCTCCAGTATTCAAACGAGACGAAGAGGAATCAACCACTACTGCTCAATTACATCATACTTCAAAACACTTAAGTCCGGAGTCCCCCGAAGTTCAATCCATCATCCAGAAACTTCAAGGCTTCTCAATTTCCCCTCCTAGATCTGAAGTATCACAAGGCAGTCACACTTCGCAATTTCGCTTACCCCCGCATCTTACCAGACTCCAAAGTGAAAAGCTAGGTATTGAGCCACCTGAGTTTCCTTTACCCGAAAGGAAAATGATCAAAAAGACCACTTAAGGTTCTGGTAGCGAAACCCTTTCTCCATCATCTTCCATTTCATCATCACCTGTGCGAAGTCATATACCCACTTCACCACTTCATATAGTTGTTCACCAAGGGACTTCATCTCAAGCATCACAATCTTTTCAGTCTGTACTTCCGCCTCCACCTCAAGCATCTGGAACACCACAAGAAATCGTCGGTAATCCTAAAATGGCCCAGAGACCATGGAGAAGTCCTGGTGCGGTTACTATGCCTGCACCTTTACATCCATTACCCGATTACCCCGAAAAATGGTTACCCAAATTCAATCCAGATGCTGAACTTCTGCAAAGAACTATTAAAAATTTTAGCTTCAGTCAATCTAAAGGAGTCCACTGAAGAAAGATGTGGTAGTAAGATGTTTCCCTATTCACTACAAGGACTGCAGGTCTGGTAATTTTTCCTTTACCCTCTGATCATCAGAGTTGGAAATCTCCAGGAACAGCTTCTCACCAAATACGGTGATGACAGATCCTAGCTACATTGCCATGATCTTTCAAATTTAAGGATCGAATCAAGAGAACCCATCAAGGAGTTCAACTCCAGATTTAACAAACTCTTGAACAAGATCCCCACTGATGATAAGCCAAGAGAACAAGTTAGAAGCGAGTGGTATATCACTGCTTTGCCTTCAAACATTGCTATATTCATTGATAGGGCCAAACAGCCCACATTAGCTGAGAACATGAAAGAAGCACTCGTTGTAGAAAAAAGTGTAATCGCCTTAGAAAAGAAAACTGCCTTGGAAGAAAGAAAATCTAAAAAAGTGTCCTTTAAAGACGACTCTAAGAAAAAGAACACTAAGGATCCATATGACATGGAGGGCCTTCAAAAAGTCCTTAAAACTATGTTGAACGAAATGGTTGAGATCAAGAAACAAGTATCAGAATCCTCAACGAAGAAACCATATAGGAATTTCAAGAAACCCGAGTCCAAACCCCCTAATGTTATATCATATGCAGACTCAGATCCTGAGGAAGAAGAAGAAGAAGAAACAGTTATACCATCCGAAGGAGAAGAAGAGGAGGTAGTTGAATGTCACGGAATGTGGGACTTTATACTTCCCAATTCCGATACTGATGTCGAACAAGAAGCCTTTCCTGTCACCACAAGGAGTAAAGGTGCTCCCGAAACTGTTCAAGCTAATCCTAAGAAAAGGAGTGCCGGAACCAATACTGTGAAGGAAAAGGTACCCGTTAGAAAGCCAGCCACAACAGTATCTAATAATCAGCCATCATTTTCTACTACACCTTCACCATCTAAGACTTTAGTAATTTCTGATTCGATGGATTACAACATTGTCGATGACATGAAGAAAAGTAAGGCAAACATCACCATGTTTGAACTTAGTAAATTAAAACATCAGCAGAAATTACTACTCAAAGAATTTAACAATGTCCCTTCTTCCCCTCTTCCCACCACTAAAGCTGCAAGTGACTTAGGACAACCCCCTGCTGGTAGAGTTGAGGCAACCGACACAATTATGATTGGAGATAGATCAAACTCCCATACCCCTCCTTTTCTCCTGACTTATGAAATTTATAATCGAAATTTGTACAACTGCTTAATTGATTCTGGGGCGTCTTCCAATATAATGCCTGCTTCGGTTTGCTCCAAACTGAATATAGAACCCCAGAAGTCTTCTATTCACATCGTGCAGTTAGATAGAACTAAAGTTCAAGTTCTAGGGGAAATAAATTCTGTAACAATCAGGTTATCGGCAGATCCAAGAATTGTCCAAAGGATCGATATTCTAGTCGCCAATATACCTGAATTTTATGGATTGATTTTAAACAGGGATTGGTTAGAAAAACTCCATGGGTATATCTCCACCGATTGGTCACATATGTGGCTCCCCTATAAGGGCAAGCCCAATCAAATAAAGATTGATCGAGAGAAACATATGACCCATACTGTTACAGAATTTGAACAAGAAAATCAGCCAGTTGTGTTCAACAATAATATCCTAGGAAACTATTCTTCAGAGTCATTTTTCGGCAATTATATTGCCCAGCAATCCCCTTTCTCAGTTGACAATTTCGCATCACAGATCGAAAACTTTTCACAGATCAACAGGTCTAAATGCGTTAATGTTACTGAGAATGTTGTAACAAAAAATGTAGATAATTCATTATTTTGGTCTTTATATTTTGATGGATCTAAGTCTAGTGAAGGATCAGGAGCAGGATGCATTCTGGTCAGCCCGCAAGGAGAAAAAACAATGTTGTCCTGTAGATTAGAATTTGAATGCACTAATAACACAGTCGAGTACGAAGCGCTTGTCCAAGGACTATATAAAGCAATCGGCCTCAAAGTTCAGTACTTAAAGGTCTTTGGCGACTCTGAAATTATTGTCAAGCAGGTAAGGAATACAATTCATTGTCTTTTGAACCATCTTAAGCATTATCAATCGTTGGTACAAGAACTTACTTCCCATTTCCTAGCATTCAATATATCTTCCATACCCAGGGCGCAGAACTCCGCAGCTGATTTGTTGGCCAATGTCGCTCCCAAGCTGCTCCCTTCCGAGTACTATATTCTGGATAGTTTTTCAGTAGAATTACTTTTTAGGCCATCCATTCCAGATAATGTAACCAATTGGAGAGTGTTTAACCATGATGAAGACAATTTACAATTTCTGACCTCTGAAAAATCCTATGACAATCAAATCATTGAGGAAGATGAGCATGATACTCAAATACAAGGTAAACATGAGGAAAATTCAATCCCTAAGTATGTAGTGAAGCTTGAAGACCTTTACAATATTAAAGACAGGTTCAAACATGTATCTAATACAAAGCTTCACAGCTCTACCTTAAGGTTTGAATTAGTAAACCTTGGCACTGAACAAAATCCTCAAGACATTAATTTAGGATTGGGACTTTTTATAGAGGAAAAAGAAGCATTTATTAGTCTGTTACGAAAAAATAAACATGTGTTCGCTTGGAGATATGATGATTTAAAAACATATGACACATCTATTATTCAGCACACTATCCCGATGCTTCCCAAGCAGAAACCAATTCAACAAAAGTTGAGAAAAATACATCCAAACCTATAGGGTCAGATAAAATCAGAACTTAACAAACTCTTGAAAGCTAAGATTATTTTTCCCTTACGATATTCGAATTGTGTCTCCAATATGGTACAAGTCAGAAAAAAGAATGGTGACATAAGGATTTGTATTGATTTTAGGAATTTAAATAAGGCAAGTATAAAAGATAATTTCCCATTACCCACTATGGAGCAGATACTCCAATCAGTGGCTGGTTCAGAGTTAATGTCCTTCTTGGACGGATTTTCAGGGTATAATCAAATTCTGGTTCACCCTGATGACCAACTCAAAACCACCTTCAGAACAAAGTGGGGAACATATGCTTATCAGAAAATGCCTTTTGGACTTATTA